>VOMN01033860.1:0-50793 GCA_014899125.1 Orchestia grillus | reverse complement strand
AAGTTTCAACTTCATTTCTTCCTTGTGCAGTCCCAATACCGGGCATTCCTCGCGAGGAACAGTCCTACAAGGTCGGCGAAGTCCTCGGCAAGGGAGGATTTGGAACTGTGTATCGAGGGTGGCGCATCGGCGACAACACGCCCGTCGCTGTCAAACAAGTCGCCAAAAATCGCATTCACAGCTTCGATATCGTAAGTACTTCTTGTGATCTTTCGAAATTTCCATGTCGTAAGTAGATCATGTCGTGCCCTTTTGAACTTTTCCTGTCGAAAACACATCATGCTGTGCTCTTTCAAACTTTCCCTCTCGTAAGTATATTATGTTCTGCTCTTCCGAACTTCCCATGTCGTCAGTACGTCATGCTGTTCTCTTTCAAACTTTTACTCTCGCTCTCGTAAGTATATTATGTTCAGCTCTTCCGAACTCCCCATGTCGTAAGTACGTCATGCTGTTCTCTTTCGAATGTCCCATGTTGCAAGTACATCGTGTCGTGCTCTTTCGAACTTCTTATGTCGTAAGTAATCATGCTGTGCGCTTTTGAACTTTCTTTGCGTGTCCACGTTAGAATTGAGAATTCATCTCACCGTAATGGTCATTTATTCAAGTAACTGATATTGACATCTCTATATCGTGATTCGTGAATGAATTCGCGCTGACATTTTCTACTGGGAGTCACCATCGACCAGAGTACGTTCACAATCTGTGACTACGAACACACGTACTGTGATGTGCGCTGAACCCTTGTTGAATTAAGGTATTCAATACAGACATAAAACCTTCAGGATCCTGATGGCTGATTCGATTACGAGGCGGCGAAAGTACCTATGGCGCGCGGCACGTAGAGGGTACGCATTGGTGTACGCGTTGCTACCCAGAGCACAATGCCCCTGTGAGTAGTTCCTGCGAGTGACTGTAACAGAGCACGTTGCCTGTGTGCCGTCTCTTGAATTATTCTACGTAGAAGCTCTGATGCTTTTCAAGGCCGTCAAGTTAGCCTTCGGTATTTTTTTAGTGAACAGGCCTACAGTGTAATCTCGTTATCGACCACACTCAGAATTCTGGTGTACGGTTCACTAACTTTTGTTGCTTACTTCGGGGCGACTCTACTTACTTCTTACTTTGACTCGATTTGATTTGACTTGGCTTGGCTTACCTTAAATTCATGTGCCTTGAATTGAATTGAGTGAACTAGCTTCTCCTGACGCGGTCTAGATCGGAAAGTGTACCAATTTATTCACGGTTTTTCACTTAACTTGGAGATTGTTTTCCCACGTCCAATAGCCTAATCTTCTCCTTCTTTATCTCCTCGTGTTTGTGTCTGCCTAAAGGTCTCAATGTTCACTTTTATCTTTAGAGTCACTACCTGCTCCGTCGGTTCTCTGGCCTCCCTATCTCTGAGAGAATCATCTTCTATCCATACGTGTTTCTAATGTCACTAAAGTGTCCCTAAGTTTTTGCGATGCTTTTCCTGAATAACAATCGTGTCTTCCATAACCTGCTTTTAGCACCGCACGTAAAAGTTGCGTGGTCTTCTCATCCTAACGCACATCTAAAATCTGGTTATATCGCGTTAAACTTTTTCTACAACAACTCCTTTTTGACCAAAAAAGTTTGCTGAAACTTCTGTTTGCGCTGCGCTTGAATAATTTAGGGCGTCTTACGGATAAATTGACGGTTGGGAAGGGATGGATCGATCCGGCGGGCGTATTGTTGAGGCTTTGAAATTCCTGACGTTGTGAAATCTTTTCGTTTTTTGTGTTGATGCCTGTAGTGGTGTTCGTCTCCAACTGGTCGGTAGTGGGAGAAGCATGAGCGGCTACCCGTCAACAAGAGTTATCGCCGTGTTCGGACCCTTCGGTCATGCGAACGTTTGAAAGATACCCGACTTTCCCACAGGCTGTATGTATACGTGCAGATAAACATTCTCTGACGCCAAGACTTGGAGTGTTACTGGGGAGGGGCACAAACAACAGACATATCGCTCAAACCCCCAAAATTTGAGCGAGTGGGAGATTTTAGTAGGGGTCACCTGACACTCGATGCCTTCAGATAAACCGTCCCTGACGCTAAGAGTTTGAGTGAAGTAAGAGAATGCTGCTGGCATCGACAGATAAACCGTAGCAAGCTCGCACAATTTGGGCAGAGGGGGCGGTCCGAGGTTGGTGGGGGAGGGGGAGGGAAGGGGACTTCGCACGAGACCCGGTCACCCACCTATTGGAACTGCGTCACTGCCACTCTNCTCTGAGCCTTGTGTCGGTTGTTCGTCCGTCTTTGGCGTAGCAACAGCAACGGCAGCAGCAGCGGCCTTGTCGTCCTCCATCTCATCCTTGCTCCTCTTGTCCGCGTGGCGTGTCTCAACATACCTGCTCTGTTTGGCGTGCGTGTGCTGCGCGCCTTCTACATTGCTGTCGTTGTGGGCTGATTACCCGTTGTTGTTACGTGCTCCTTGTACATTGCTGTCGTTGTGGGCTGATTACCCGTTGTTGTTACGTGCTCCTTGTACATTGCTGTCGTTGTGGGCCGATTGTTCGTTGTTGTTACGTGCTCCTTCTACATTGCTGTCGTTGTGGGCCGATTGTTCGTTGTTGTTACGTGCTCCTTGTACATTGCTGTTCATTGAAGCGCGCGGTAAGACATGCTTTGGTCTCGGTCTTAGGGTACCTAAATGTTCCCAATGCTCCTCACTCAAAAAGCCGTACATACACATACCTACAGACACACATGCATACCTACACGCCCACATACACACACACACACACACATCCCATGTCTGAAGCACGTGTGGTTGGTGATGCAAGAAGGCGTGTACCCTAACGCACCAACACCCGGACTCTGTACTGGTCACCACCTGCTCAAGGCAAATACTTGCCGCGTTGCATCAGTCGCGGATCAGGACTGATCGTTAAGAATTTCTTTGGAAAACTGAAGGCTTAGCTGAAAAACGAGTGACTCGAGTCGTCAGCGGTCACATTGCTGCCAGAGGCGGCGTGTGGGAAGACCTAGGCTGCTCGCTGAGAGGAAGAGAAGGAGAGAAGAGAGATCCGGGGCCTTTGGGATCGCGGTTTTACTGCGCATTTCCGATCCTCGCGAGGCCGCGGCCTCGCTCTGAGCGCGCCGCGCATCACGTGCGCGCCCGTGTAACGTGCAAGCCGCTGTGCGTGTGCGACAGCCGCCTGGTGCGAGCGTTTACATCACTTTATCGCTCGCGTATCGTCTGTTTACACACGCATGAATTCGCGCCAGGAACGAGTGTATTCAGACGTACTCTATTCGCAAACTTATGCTCCGCACGTCCTGCGGTGTTCGTGCTCGGATGTCATCTGTCCAGCCTTAGCTGAGACACGAACCCGTTTCGTTTCTTCTTAGTTCTTACTCTTAAGTCGTCCGTCGGGCTCAGTTGATGTGCGCACGTTGTCCTTCGTACGCGTGCTTGCGCACAAACGTCATCTGTGTCGAGTGGGGGTCGAGTTTTTAATTTGTGATGGCCCAACGGTAGATCAGATAGCCTCCCTCCTCTAGGGTATGTTTCTGTGTGCACTTCTACAGAATGACTTCTGCTTCAAATGAAGTTGAAAATCCGTGCCACGAACCATGCTCAAACGAGTGAGCGTTATCAATTTTATCCGATTGGATTTCACGCTCAATCACTTGAGAGATTTCAAACAAAAGTAATGCATGTAATAGTCTTCGTTTTCTTTACATTTTGCACGTATAAACATTGTCCAGTGGTGCCAAACGTCAGAGAAAGAAAGGAAGAGAGAGAGTAAAATTATTTCTAACGATGGGACCCGACAGCTGGTCGTCTTCGTGACCTATAACTCGGATTTTTCTTTAAAATCTGCAATTTTCCGGTTTGCTCGCCTCTTCAGTGGATCTAAAGTCCATTATGCTAGTTTTAGCCTCAAATGCAATGGAATAGATGGTAATTTTCGTTGGAAAATTACCCACTTTAGAATACCAGCTGGTGAAATTGGTTTCCTTTTCCAATCAAGTTGGTAATAACGGCACAGTAACCCTTTGTGAGTGCCCACAGAAAATGAAGAGAGTTCGCGAGCGTTCTTTGGTGATCCAAACCTACCAAAAGAGCATAAATGTGAAGTATTTATCATGTCTGTGAAATGAAAAAAAAATTATATGGATGTTGATCACAACTCTCCACGAGTGGGTTGCTTTCAAATACGAGTGGATTGTTTGTAGCGCACACTCATTTACGAGCAATTTATCTTAGATTTTAGATTTGTACACAACAGAGTCAAAAATTTCTCCCACCAGCCGAGGAGACTGACTGGCCATGGAAAAGAGTATATGAAATTTTGACCTCCCTGCATTTTTTTTACCACCGCATATGTTACATTTGCGAATATGTTGCTTTTCCTCAAGACCTGTGTTTGCTTGAGTCAGGTGCTCCCTGTGAACCACGTGGGCGTGTAGGTGTCTGCTGAGGTGGATGGCACGTGTGTCCGGGTTATTTCACAGATTTTCCTGGTGTTGGTAGCGAAGGCAAGTTGCAGGCCGCCCTTCGCCACGTCGCCGGCTGTGAGGTCCGCCTGAGGCCTCGAGGCAGATTTTAGTTCTAGGTTTTGGTCGTCAGCGACTGATGAGTTCTCTTGAATTGAGCTACGTTTGCCCACCAGGAGGGTGCCGGTCGAGCTACCAGCCTATGCCGATCTAATTCATTTGCTATTTAAGCTGCTGGTACGAAAAACTTAGCTGCAGCTCCAAATATATGTGCGATAAGGCTTCATTTAATTTTGTTCTAAAAACTTGTTGCAGCCTGTGTGTGTGTATATATATATATATATATATATATATATATATAGAGCCCTGTTTTTGGTTCACATTGACAAATGAGAAGCCTGATAACTTTGAAAATTAATTCAGATTGCATATTTTTTACTTCGAGGATATCATTGTCTTGTCCGGACTGCGCGAAGGGTGCACTGTATCAATATTTTGCTCATCGAATCGAAAATTGATTTCGTCGGTTAAAATTTGTGGGTAGGAGGAACGTAGATATTTTCACCCTTGGCTCATACTGTTCGACGCTGTAGGCTATGGCGCGCCCGTTGTTTCATTTGTTCTTTTATGATGTTTGTTTGGTCGAGATGTGAGTTAAATTTTCTGCAGCTTCCATGCTTTGTTGATACTGCTGCATTTTTGTAATTAGTCTCCATTGCCTCATTTCTTAAGTCATTTACATTTCTATCATTCCTCTCTAACCCTCGAGTTTCCTTCATTGTTTTCACTTTAATACCTGTATCTCCTTCATAGCTTCTCTCTCAACTTTTGCATCCGCTTTATTGTTCATCTTTGAACCACTGAACCTCCTTTATTGTTCCCCCTTGAACCACTGGACCTCCTTTATTGTTCCCCTTTGAACCACTGGACCTCCTTTATTGTTCTCCCTTGAACCACTGGACCACCTTTATTGTTCCCCCCAAACCCCCGTTCTTGCTTCGTATACTTGACGACCTTGCAAGGCCGTTGCTGACTGCCTTCAGTCTTGCCTTCACTTTCGCAATTTGACGCTCGGAGCAGTTCAGCTGTACGAAGCCTCTGCTCCCTCTCTCTCTCTCTGTCTTCCGTGTCACCTGCACGCTAGAACTCGCGTACAGTCTTGCATTTGAAAGTGCGAGTGTGATCACCGTCTAACCATCCTCGTTATTTTGTAATGAGGATACGCCTCATACTGACATGCGTGATCTTTGTACGGACTTAACCATTACCTGCTCAGAATACTTCTAGGAGGCTCCAATTTCGTTCGTTGGGGAGACTTGAAACAAAGATGCTATTCATCTTGGATTTTAAATTGTTTCTTCAGCTGCAGCTGCGCCACTACATCAACAGCTGTCACTTGCAATACACGCGTCCGGTTCCCCCTCGGTAGAAGAGCCCGGCACCTTAACACTTCGTTCACCGCTCCTCCCTGGCATCTACGGCCAACACGTGTACTCTGCTGACAAGACCACGACCAACACGTGCACTCGGCTGACAACACCACGACCAACACGTGCACTCGACCAACAACAAGACCACGGCCAACACGTGCACTCGACCAACAACAAGACCACGACCAACACGTGCACTCGACCAACAACAAGACCACGACCAACACGTGCACTCGACCAACACGTTCACTCTGCTGACAACAAGACCACGACCAACACGTGCACTCGACCAACACGTTCACTCTGCTGACAACAAGACCACGACCAACACGTTCACTCTGCTGACAACAAGACCACGACCAACACGTTCACTCTGCTGACAACAAGACCACGACCAACACGTTCACTCTGCTGACAACAAGACCACGACCAACACGTTCACTCTGCTGACAACAAGACCACGACCAACACGTGCACTCTGCCGACAACAAGACCACCACCTACCGGCCCCCTCCCCCCCGCCACGCCGCTTTAGGTGACCCAGCACCCGTCGCGCTGGCTGCGTCACCAGCCCCAGCAGGAGGATTGCGTCAGCGCCGCCGTCCGCTTCTTTACTGCGTTGTGCCACCGAGCCTTTCTCGACCTTGCGCTCTCGTCTCCTGCTGGCTCTTTTAGGCTTACTAATCACCTCAACCTTTTAAGGAAGGACCACCTTACTTGTTTAGATGAACGAAATATCGAGTGAGCACTCGGTTCATATTTGGTACTCTAGTGTGCATATTCGCCCTGGTTTTGAGCGAAACAATAAGACTTCTAATCTTCATTATTCCCAATGGCCTTCATTATTGGCTGTGGTCCTTGTACGGGTACGATATTTGTGAGTTTTGAGGTGTCGTCTGGCTGCTACATTGCAATTGTAGTGTCTTGAAGTTCCATTAAACTTCGCGTTCCTTGCTGACCTCACTTCCGTTTTGCGCTCATTCTGCTCTTGATATTCTGACGGTTTATTCGTCTCTCAAGTGTTGTTTCGTAGTATTTTATTTTCATTTAGGCTCGAGTGCACTTTTAAGAGTTGTATTGTATTCGTTCAAATAGGTTTATTCGATCGATATCGACTGTTTCTATCCAATAACCTAACTTGTTTCCGTCACTCAACTAAAACCAATCAAAACCTGGCATTTGCCTTGCCATTTGTACGTTATTAAGTTCATAAGATTTTGTTGTGTAAAGTTATTTCTGGCCTTCATGGAGAAGCATTGTGCTCAACAGCCTGACAACTGGAAAACATGGATTATAATGGTTCGCATTACCTAGAAGGGTGTGCAATTGAAGTGGTTTCATCCTTCGAACCTTAATGTGCAGCGCGCGTGCCCTGGCACCTGAATGTGGCTCTAAATTAGGTACTTCGTGTTTAGTATTCACCGTGTGTCCGTGTCTGTGCATGGAGCTGGGGTACTTGAGAAATACCGCCGTTTTTCCTCCACAATGAGCGTGCGCTGCATAGCCTTCAGAGGTCTCCGTGCTGTATGTCGTTAGCGGTGGGTATCATCGCACCTACGCTTGTTGAATCTGTGTGCCCACGTTCACGTATAAGTTAGTGAACGATCTTGGACACGTATAAGTTAGTGAACGATCTTGGACACGTATAAGTTAGTGAACGATCTTGGACACGTATAAGTTAGTGAACGATCTTGGACCTGTGCGAGATCTTGTTTCATGCGTCTATCTCCTGCAGGCACTGAAATTATTTGAAATTAGAGCTACGAGGCTAATGTGAAATGTTTCAAAATTTAAAATTATCGCTCACTACATGCATTGGTAATTAAAATGATCAGTAGCATTTATGAGCCTTGTTTTTGGTTTACATGACTGCAAAGAAGCCTGAGAACTTTGAAAATTAGTTCAAATTGTATATTTTTTAATGCGAGAGTATCGTTCTGTCTTGCCCGGATTGCGCGAAGGGCGCACTGTATGAATCTTTTGCTCGTCGAATCGAAAATTGATTTCGTGGGTTAAAATTCGTGGGTAGGAGGAACGTTGATATTTTCATACTATTCGACGCTGTAGCTTTCTATTCGTGTCATTTTTGGTTCGATTTTAATTGTGCTGCAGAATGTAGAGCCTGCATAACACTGGCTGCAGATGTATCAGCCATCAGCTAGGGTGCCTTCTTCTATGTCGCCCTGCCGGCCTCCGTATTACCTGCGGGAGTGAGAAACTTTCTTCAAGAAATAGAAATTCAATTGAAGAAGCTACAGGCAGTTCGTTGTTTCTTGTTTTATTAGCTTACGGTGAAAGTTCAGGAAGAAAATTGAGCTAGAACTTTTTTATATCCGTATGTGTTTGAATGAAGATTGAATTGCAATGTAACTGCTGTTTGCTATAATTATTTGTACGAGCAATTTTAGCTTGGTCTAGTTCCCTTNAAAATAACATTCTTCTTTACAATTTCTCTGACTCGAAGTAGAAATTTTTAGTTTTTTTTAGGCGCAAGTCTCGCGGTGAGGCTGTTCTTCATCGCCGCCCTCCAGTTCTTGGTAATTTGATCGACAATTCAATTCAAATGGAGCACCACCTCATGGCTTTGAACTTTGCCTTCTTTGTTGGTGTCAATTTAGCCCGTCTGACGCTTCGGCATCTTGAGCTG
Organism: Orchestia grillus; assembly: GCA_014899125.1. Lineage (NCBI taxonomy): Eukaryota > Metazoa > Arthropoda > Malacostraca > Amphipoda > Talitridae > Orchestia > Orchestia grillus. Next base: position 42,258 of record VOMN01033860.1, on the reverse strand, counting down.
TGGAAATCAGACCAGCGCCGCCTCCTCTTACTAGGCCCCTTTAATTGAACAACAGAGCACAGCAATGCCGTGAGCGACTCGACTCCCCCCGCTACCGTGCACAGCTTCTGTTGCATGCCCTCACATGCAGTCTTCATCGGGCCGATATCCACTGGATGACGGCAAGTGCTGAGCCGTGCAAGTCGAGCATGGTTCATCCAACATTCACGAGGTGTCGAGTCTCAAGCCGATGTCTACACGAAGCAAGTCCTTCCAGCATCAAGCGGCTGTTCGCAAGTTGAAGCGCCGAGTACGGTTCGCTGACTCCATTGCCTCTCCGCATCGCTATGCAGCTTTGTTCTCGTTTCCGTCTGCTCAGCAACCGTCAGATGAAGGTAGCGATAGACTTCCTATACGGCCATGCCTCCGTAAAACTTGGTGTGGCATTTGTCCAGCCTCCCCCCGACGTGCGCGCCGTAACCGTTGTACGGTACGATGCTCTATATACGTGCGTGCTAGTAAGCATTGGCGTGCGTACACAATCAGCTACGAGGAGCCTCAGATTTATAAGCTAATAAATCCTCACGACAACACTGCATTAAATCAGACTGAACTGCAAGTTCTTTAGAGAATACATCGCGTGCTTCAAATGAATGTCAATGTTCTGGATGTTCACAAAGGTCTGAATGTCATGTCATGAGGCCTACTTCGGCTATTTTTGAACTCCTGGAAAACGCTGTGTTGTAATTGTAGCTTAAGCACGTTTTCAGGAACGCCTTCGATTCTTTAACAGAGCACTAGAGCTGCTATGCTCTGTCCAGTCATTCCGTCACCTTCTTTCGTTATTTGCTAGAGTGTCGCTCGTTAAATTCCAGTGCGGCTGTTTTGAGGTTTCTGAAGTTACGTTGTCTCATAACGACTCGTTTTCAAAATATTGCGAAGCTTTTCAAGCTCTATCTGGTCTAATTTGACATTCTTTCTTTGTTCACTTTAGGTCTTTGTTTACCGTGTTGCATTTTTTGTGTATAGTTATTGGCTTCTGCAATCGTGACCGACTGCTGTGCAAATCGAGCCAACTCGAATCAAAGGTTGCACGGCTCGGCCTTAGCGAGGCAGTCGCAACGGCGCTGTGGAGGCAGCGGCGACCCGCGCGTCTTGCTCCTGCGGCCGCCGCATTCCTGTGGTCACCTGCTGGAGCCTGCAGCTGCTGTTGTGTGGCTGCAGCTGCTGTTGTTGTGTGGCTGCAGCTGCTGTTGTGTGGCTGCAGCTGCTGTTGGTGTGTGGCTGCAGCTGCTGTAGTTACAGCTCCTGTTTACGCACTTATTTTTGCTGCTATTGCTACTATTTTTCTTACCACGGCGCCTGGTGAAATAGCTACTTCAGCTTCAAATAATATATTCGAAGCTGCTGATATTTGGCAAGGTTTTTACAGCTTTTCTTATTTAAGTCTTACCATCTTTGATTCTCCGTTGCTTCCTACGAACGGTTTTCGCCGCGTGTTTTTGGTATTATTGCTGTGAAAATTGTAACTCAAGTCGCACTCCAGAACCCCGAGCGGCCACTCAGTTGAGGTGGAGGTCGCAGCGCTGCAGCACAGCCACTATTGCGTGTGTGTGTACAAGGGTTGCTGACTGATAATGGCCGCAGTACTGACGGAGGTTGGTTGGTTTGGCGCGAGTGCTGCGACGGTGTGTGTGTGTGAGTGAGTGTGTACGTGTGTGGAGTACTGCAGGGGTGTTTGTCCGTTGTCACTCATGAATATGCGAATGAATAAATGGTAGTGAACGAACTAATGAATTAGTAATGAATGGCTAAGTAATTATAGAATACCATGATTGGTGGTGACTGAAGTAATAACGAAAATAACCGCTTGCGATTGTGACGTCGTCGTCACAGGCTGATGACGTGCGACTGACGAGCATGAACAGGTGGTGCCACGAGGAAGCATCTGGTGGCCACGACGACACGTGTTCACATGGTTCACAGCACTGGCGAGCAACCTGGACCTCATTGCGAGGCTTCGTAGCCAACCTCTATGTTGTACCAACCTATGTGTTGTGCTGGTGGCAATGTTATGTATCGACGGTCTGTGTGTTGTATATATGTCAATGTTTGTATCAGAGTTTTATGGTATTTATCGGGGAATTTGTGTTCGAGTTTTGTTACATTGTTGTTGCGAATGGTCTGTGTTGAAGTTTTACGTTGTGTTCCTGACATTCATGTTTGAACAAAAAAAAAAACATCTTCCCTGACCAGCAGCAGCACTCGCACCACCTGCTCCAGCAGCAGGTGTTGCTGTTCGTTGACCGAAGTTGTGCCTACTGCTAATTAACCTGGCGCCTGCTCTTAATTGACACGTGATGCGTGTGTGCAGTTGTCGGTGGCAGCGTTGTGTTTGCGTGTGTCGCTGAGATGATATGTTTTGTGCTTAATTTCTATGTGTTTTTTTTTGATGTGACGTGATGCTGCTGCTCTAGTGATGGTGGTGGTGGTAGAAGTAGTAGTATAAGTAGTCATGTCACTTCCACTAGTTGCACTCGTACATTAAACATCGACTCGTGGTACCTCGTACTGTGGTACCAGTACCACTGGCGCACAAGCACTACTGTGGCCTCAGTGCCATAGGGTATACGTACAGTCGGCAGGTGGTATCCATTCTACACCGCACCAGCTGTTCTCGAGTGTCTCGCAAGATGGCCGCCGATTGTACCAGCTCCCCCAGCCATCTGGTGCCACTTACTGTACTTTTTGTGGTACTTTTGTGATTGTGGTGCGTTTTGCAATTTCCTTTAGGTGCTTGAAACATTTTTTTCAGTAATTCTCAATTATGCAGCGTTCGCCTCATACCAACATTTGCTGTAGAATTGTACGAACAGTTGCCGAGTATCAGGCCGCAGTTTTGTGGTTTGGAACTCCCTGCAACGTCTGTTAATATTCAGCTTCTTTTTCTTTACGTTGCAGTCACTTTCTTTGCGTATGTGTAGTTTTCTAATCTTTTGAGCCTGTGAAGCTACAATGGTTGCGAAAGTTTTACTATCAATCTTTGAGATGAAAGTAGTAGATGGAGTACCACCACCTGTACCGCACGAGCTCAGTTCAATATGCCATTCGGTGAGCAGATGAAGTGAAGGGTTTCATGTCATGAAGCTCAGCTCTTCTCTCATTTCCATTGGAAGTCTTGAGGACTTCGATTTACCTTGTCCATTAAATGCTGTTAACGATCTTAGCGTCTTGATGGATTGTTATCTTGACTTCCTTGCTCTCAGACTTTTATGTGAGCTTGAAATCCCGATCATTTCCGTGTATTTGTGTATTGTCTTGTTGCTGTCTTGCATTATTGCTTGCCTCGTTCCTATCTTGCATTATTGCTATTCATTATATTGCATTGAACAACCGTGTCGCATTACCTTGCTTGCCGCAGTCGCTCGGCGATGCCCTTAATTTATGTTAACATAAAAAATGTGATGTTCCCTGAGGTAATGTTCGACTACATGCAGCGAGGGCTCGCTTGGACGACGCTGTGGCGGCAGCAATGTGATATGTGGACTGTGTTGCCTAATTCAGTATTTGATTTCAATTGTAAATTCCTAATTTAGCAAATAAAAATACAAAATAAGGAATTGGTGTGTTATCAATCCAAACATTGGTGTATGTTTGGACCATGATCATTACTGCTTTCTTCAGATTTTTCTTCTCTATCTTCATTCATTTTTATTTTGTACTTCTTCTACTCCTACATCTTTTTTCGAGAGGCACGGCTAAACGTTGAAATATAGATCCTGCTAGCCCATGCCGCGACAATCCTCAAGTCGAGCCACCAGACTGGAAGTAACATCGGCGCTGTCAACGAGACATCTTGGCCTGGGCGAGATGTGGCAATATCTTCTCCGTGCCAATATTTCTGGACAAGTGGACGTCCCCGTCAGGATTTCCCACGAGTTCAGTTTTGATCTTACCCTCGCGACACAAGTTGTTGGGAGGATTTCCCAGGGGGCGCCGAAGTGTGCTGCAGCTGTTGTGCTGCAGCTGTTGTGCTGCAGCTGTTGTGCTGCAGCTGTTGTGCTGCAACAGTTGTGCTGCAGCTGTTGCGTCTGCACACTTCCCTATACTCCCTTCCTCATCTGCTGCCTCCTTCCTCTTCATCTTCTTTTTTTTACATCTTGTGTGGGAACAAGAATCATTTGAGATTTTCCCATTCGCTCTCTCGATCTCGACTCACGCATGATCTCTCTCCGCCTTTCGATCGTTCATTTTGTTCCGACTCTTTCAAGTATCCCGCTCATTTCTTCCACGACGGCTTCCTCTAAATTACTTCCGTTTCTATTTGTTTTGTCGGGTATATCTTTGATTTCATTTTTTCTCTCCCTCCTTCCCCCCTCCCCTCCTCGACGCCGTGTTGCCCGAGTGCGCGAGGCCGGAGGGCGCCGGGTCATCAGTCCGTCTCTGGAGAAGATGTTGTGCAATGCTTGCGCCTTTGTGCTGATACTCTCTGGTGCTTTCTCTTGGTTTCTTCACGTCGTTTTGATGTTTTCTTCTTATTTACTTCCCCCTATAATTCTTTTCCTTTCATCCTCTGATGCTGAGTTTTAGATTTTCTTTACCGTTTTGTGTAAGTCGTAATCGCTTTAATTCGGTTTCATGATATATTTTATATTAGGGAAGAAAGGTCAAAGCTTGTTTTGAAATTCCATTAGTCTCATCTTTGCCATTTTTCTTCTCTTCATTCCATTGTTTTTTGTATTCCTCATTATTCCCTCTCTTCCTTCTCATTGTTCTCTTGTTCACCTCATTGTAGCATCGCAGAGTTTGACTTTGGTGGCCACTGCCTGTCAGCCTTTGTTCATTCATCATTTGTCTTGCATGTATGTTATGATGCTCTGTTAACGTACAAGCATTGAGCTACTAGACTATCTCTACGGCAAGACTTTACTGCGGATTTTGAGAATGCCGAAAGGAGTCCCAAACGAATAATAGCGATCTTTCCCCGGACTGAAGGGAAAATAACCCAGAAATGGTAACGTTACTTGAATAAAAATGACGACACTACCTAAATGAAAGCCTGGGTCTAGTTTCCTTGGTGCTTTGTGATGAAGAACGCATTTTTAGAGTTCTAACAAAAGTGCGTGGGGGGAGACAGAGCTGCAACTAGGTTGCGTCTTGCCTAGTCTACACAGCCTCGCATCTGGGGCCCGCCAATCGCCTTTCACGTTAAACAAGTCGGAGTTTTGTTGGAACGCCTCACGACTCGTCGTCGCGTCTCAGCTCCGCTTTCTCCTTGACGTCGTGACGTCGCGTTTCCGTACGTTGTTGTGCCGGGCGTACGTCGCTCTGGTGGTTCTCTCCTCTCAGTCCTAATTGCATTTTAGACTGGCATTCCGGTGTCGGAGTTTTCAAAACTGCTGCTCGTGAAGATGGGCTTGAATATGCTGTGTTTACACCCTGAGCCTTGTGGGTTGGGCCTTTTTTTAGCATTTTCAATTGATGCTATATGATTTTGTGAACTTTTACCCTAGGAAGTTTTTTTGTTTAGTTTTATTTCTCGTATTTTGTCTCTTCATTTTTCTACCTCTCTTCCTTTGTTCTAAATTTATCATTAGCGTTTACTTCAATGAACTTTTCGCTAAACCCTAAGTTTATTTCTTCAATTCCCGCATTTATCTTTCTTCTTCTACGACCTCCTCCCCTCTCCCCCCCCCACGCACGTAGTCTGGGGGGCTGCAATATTTTGACCACGTCTGCTGAGACACTCGTGATGCCGACGCACAAAAAAAGACGGAGAGGGCCTCATTCTGTCGAGAGTCGCACACGCAAAAACCCGACAGAGCGCCCGCCGATATTGCATTCCTTCGTCTGCCTCCTGCCGCTGCTCCTGCTGCTGCTGACGGTAGTAGTGATACCGTGTTGTGGTGGTGGTCATACTTAGTGACGTTGGTAGGCATCGTGTTACTAAGTTGTGGTATTGGTTTACCCAAGGCCGACGACGGTAGTGGTGATACGGAGTATTAGCGATGCTGTGTGATTGTGGTTGACTAGTGATGGGTTTGGTCAAGTGAGGGTGTGGCTGGGTGTTTTGGAGGGCGCCAAGTCCTAGTCCCGTATGAGGACCAGTTGGGCGGACTCGTGGTGGTGAAAATCAGCGGTACTATGTGTTCCTGTGAGTCCAAGATGAAACATATCGACCCCCTCGGTATCGAGTACCTTTACATAGACTCTCGGTATGTTTTCATCATCATAGAAGCAATCAAAACCACGTCTTCTTCTGTTGCTTGTGGCCATTTCAGATGAAATGGATCCCCGCTAAATAGCTGTGTGCAAGCACGTTTTTTGAACTAAATTTTCGAAGTTCGTGCGTTACACGATGATATCCGCGATGCTGCTTCGTGGGCAATCTTTGCCAGACTTCTATATGCTACATACTCATGGACCAGGTCGCGTGACTAGATATGGTACGCGTACGCTTGCACTGCTCTAAGCGTGTAGTGTACATGCGTGTGCGCGCAGCCAGCACTTCACGTACCGAGGACGTACGTGCATGCGCACCCGTACATGCATACACACACACACACATCTGTCCGCGTTCCAGAATTCTTCGAATATTTCCGCGCGCTCAGTCCATGTACAGACACCGTACGTCCGTGCGTGTGTTCGTCGGTCTTTGCGGTTGCTATGGAATGCGTTCAGCAAATAAAGCCGTGCGCAAACCGCCCGCACTCATACGCCAGCCCGTTGTTTTTTTACGTCGTCTATATCTTCTTTATCTTTTTCACGCTTCAAAGTAAAGTCTGGCAGTAGAGAAAGTGAGCTTCGTGTCCTGCGTTCGGTAGGTATGCGAGATCTTGTGGCCTACAGCGCACCCCAACACCGAGCCACAACACCATCTCAGGAGGGAGGTTCATTGACCGCGCGCATTTCTCGCACCGCGCGCATTTCACACACCAAACGTACGTCGTGCGCAGCTCTTCTGTGGGGCTCGGAAGCCAGGCTGGTGTTCACCGTGCTGGGCCGCGCCACAGCTTAGGTTTTCTTGAGAATGAAGACGACTTGGAAACGCTTGAAGCGTAATTAGTGCCTTCCTTGTATGTCTGCATTAGGGCGTAATTATTCCGTTCGGCTGCTCTTAGCTTCTTAGTCTCGATCTGGGCACAACTTTTCGTCTCGTCGATCTGGGCACAACTTTTCGTCTCGTCGATCTGGGCACAACTTTTCGTCTCGTCAATCTGGGCACAACTTTTCGTCTCGTCAATCTGGGCACAACTTTTCGTCTCGTCAATCTGGGCACAGCATTTCGTCTCGTCAGTCGCTGTGTTCTTGCAACAACTGTCGCGTCATCGGATGCCCGATGCAGCATCCTACTAAATGATGCAACACGAAATCAGCGACGAGCTCACACTTCAATGTGTTTCAAAAACCGCAGTTTACGGATTGCGTGAATTTTTGGTGCGCAGATTGTAGGATTGCAGGTCCTGATATTACGAGATTGCAGGTTCACAGATTGAGGGATTACTAGTAATGTTGATAGAGCCACTTCATGCCTCGGACGAAACAGACCAACGTTGATCTCTCCATTCATGAAATCTATATTTTTTTTGGGTGAAATGAAACCTGTTCTATCCCGAAATTCTGCACTGAGGTGAATCATAGAAATCCTAGAATGCGTCCAACAAGCGAAGGAATGCACGCGTAAAAAACGTGTGTCTAATGAGTCATTTCGATGCTAGAAGCATTTAACGTGGATCAGAGTGCTGAAATAAATTCATAAAGTGCCGAAAAAATTGATCTCAAACGTATCTGCGTATACTATACATATAATGTGAAAGGAGTATTCACTAGGAATTTTCTATGCATCTTGTGCATCTTGTCTAAATATACTTCGAATTGTTTGTGTGCTTTTTAAATGAAAGAGTTAGTGGGGAAGGCCTTGTTGCTAGGGGCGACGCCTGTTTTTTATTTGCGCCGATGATCTTGGCCGGCACAAGACAAGTCCACTGCATCGCACCTGCCCTGAGTGCTGTGTGGCCTATACAGCTGAGTACAGCTGCACATCTTAACGCTGCATACGCAGTCCACCTCTGTATACACACACGCCCTACCTCTGTATACAAGCAGCCTATGTACAAGTACATAGCTCGTGTCTTTGAATTACTTATTTGGACCAGTAAAAGCGACTAAAGCCACTCGTCCAGTGCAGGTTGTAACAATAACTGGTCGAGGGTGTGGTTGTCGCTGCCTCGTGGTGTGGTGTGCTGCGGCTGTTGCTAAGTCAGGTGTGACTCGAGCCAGGAGTCTGGAACCTCTGGATCACATCTCATGGTCCCACTTCTATATAAATATCTAGGTATATACATATATGCGTATACATTATTGGTAGTACTGCATTATCAAATGCCAGTTCTACGTACATGGTGATCATTAACCGTAATTCATCATGAAGTTATACCCGTTCTATATATCATTGTTGACGTTACCTCGTCATCATATGAAGGTTCAGTCACGTACAAACGAATGTGCCACGTGTGTCATGTGGCATGGCGAGCCGCTGTCCACGTGGCAGTGTGTGGGGGTGTACGGTGGGGAGAGGGGGGTGTGGGGGGTGTTGTGGCCTTGCGTGATTTTGTGGTGCTGAGGTGTCAGGAGTTGTTACCATGTGCCATAAAGAGGCTCGAAAGTGGTTGCCGTGTGCCATAAAGTGGCTCGGAAGTTGTTACCGTGTGCCATAAAGAGGCTCCAAAGTGGTTGCCGTGTGCCATAATGTGGTTCTGAAGTTTCAAATTTTTTGTAGCGAAGCGAACGAGTTTCTGCCGTAATATCGCGACGCCAGGTGTTAGTACCACTCTGGCTGGGGTTGTACGACGGCTCTGGTGTACGCACCAAAGCGTGGGGACCAACTGGACCCAGAGATCGTCACAACATAAAAAATGTGTATGTGTACCTCTTAGAAGAATAGACCTGCGTTGCACCGACGCCTGAAAGATACCGGAGATGTGGCTGTGCAGGTCACGCGGTTGTGCCATTGCAGAGGCAGGTTTTGCAGAGGCTTTCGTCGGAGAAGAAATTGTGTTGATCGCCTCAAGAATGCACTTGCCTCTCCAGGCGCAGCGCTTCCCACCTTCTTGCGATCCTGTCTTCGATCTTTCAAGCCCTGTTTCTTTTACTTCTTTTATGTTCGAATCCTTTACGTTTTGCTTGCATGTGTTATCGTCGGTGTTTACCCTTGTATCTGTGAATTATGGTCTCCTTTTTTTCTGTGAATTAAATAGTTCTTCTATTTGTAACGTCGAAGCTTCAATGACGTATCGCCCACCGGCCTCACTCGATACAAGTGCCAGCATATTTTGCTTCCGTTCAAGTGGGGAGAACACTCGCACGAATTTTACTTCTATTTACACAACTGGACGGAACATTGCACAACAGTTTGCTTTCGTTTACACAGGTGGAGGGAAGAATTACCTGGACTACTTGGTGCAGTGACCTCGTCCTCGTGCGTTAATTAAGTGCGCGCGTGTGTTGATTTTCTGGTGCATTACCTGTTCTACATCGCAACTGGAGGTGTGAATTCAAATGGTCTCACTGATGTCGTTGGTCTCAGGGGGGTTATCATTTTCGTACTGTTAAATCGGTGAACTGGGTGGTGAAAACGGATTTCGAACTCATGAATGAAGTCAGAATAAATTGGATGCATAAATGAGCAAGTCTTGAATTATGCAACGAACGACCCTTTGTCGTTTAGTGTCTCCTGTCGTAATATTTAAAAAAGGAAAAACGAGAGGAAAAGAAGCTTTTCGACAATATTTTTCAAACGGCCGCATTTTGGTATCCGAGAAAACGGATTCGTGAGACTACTGAGCTCGTGTGTCCAGGGCTTGCCTTATAGGCCTGAGGTGAAGTGCGACCGAGGAGGCGGGTGGCCAAACTTAAGTTTTATTTGGTCGTGCCCACGTGGCACTGCGTGGGCGAACGAGCCCTTGCCACGTTATTCAATGCTAAGTTGATGAACTATACTGGAAGTTTTAAATAAACAGTGATTGGTAAGTAAATTAAGGAGAAACTTATGCATTCCTTTATACATGAAACCAAAAATAACTAGTGATGAATGGGAATACAAGGAGAAACCAAAGCGTCCAAGAGGCAGAGACGTTGCTGCGATGTGCGTTTCATTGGAGAAGAAATTGTGCTGACTGCTCTCGGCCTGACCGCAAGGCGTCTGTGAACGCTGCATCGCCGTGCGCTGGTTGCTGGGGAGGGGGGAGGGGGATTAAGAGGGTGCCCTGGTTGCGAGGGGANCGAGGGGAGGCCAAAGTGACGAGGAGTGAACATGTTATGGGGAAGAAGCGTCAGTGCGTTGGTTGTGTCGGAGGAAAGACTGTGCATGTTGGGGAAACACGCCGTATGTGCGGGGCGATCACTGGAGGGAAACTTTAGCATAGACGAGGGGGCGGAGAGAGAGTGAGAGAGAGAGGGGTGAAGAGAGACGGGGGTTAGTGATAGTAACCGAAGGGGGGCAGTTTGGGGGGCTGGGGTCCGCATTCCAACGCTGCGCGCGCGGTAAGGCAGGCCATTGCTCAGGCGAGCCGCTGCCGTTACGGCCGAGCTGCGGCTCTGTTGCGCCACTCCGAGAGCTCGGGCCGAGTTCTCTCGAGCATTGCTCCGGAATGTCGAGTAATATCCCAGCGCGTTTGTTGGGCGCCGTGCTCATGTGGTTTTGCATCTCAATTCAAAATCAGTTCACACGGGGAGGAGTTGCTTTATAGACAACGGTTTGTGTCCGTGAGTGTTACTGTTGTTGAAGCCTGGCGCCGCTACTGAGGTAGCTACATCTCCTGCTGCTACCGCTGTTGGAGCTGCTGCTGGTGCTAATACTGTGGTTACTCCTGCTGCTGTTACTATTACTGTCGGTACTCCTGCTGTTGTTACTAATACCGTTGTTACCTCTGGTGCCGCGGCTGCTGCGGTAGCGTCCGCTGAGGCCCCAGTGACCCCAGACTCGACGTTCTGGTATTCGTCAACTCAGACGGGCGGTCGCGCGCATTCCTGCTGCGCTGGCTGCTCAAGGACTTGCTGCTGCTGCTGCTGGTAGCGCTTGGTTGCTTTCATTAGCGTTGTGGCGTTGGGCTGTTGTAACGCTGTTCTTCTGGCTGCTCTTATCTTAGTTTTCTATAACATCTTTCTCACTTTCTTGGTAATGTTATAGAAAATTGGAGGTCGCTGCTGGCGCTCGTCTTGCTTCCATTGAACCGTCTGTCAATTTTCATTCACATCTCACTGAGCGAAACGAGTTTCATCCGTGAAGTTTCTGCCTCCCTTCTTTGGTCTATCCTGTACGGCTGCTGTAGCTCTCAGTGTTGTCCCCCGACTTCTCTATAACGTGCTCTACTTTGTGCTACAACGGGCTCTACTTCGTGCTCAACTTTGTGCCACAACGGGCTCGACTTTGTGCTACAACGGGCTCGACTTTGAGCTACAACGTGCTCTCCTTCGGGCTCGACTTTGTGCTACAACGGGCTCTACTTCGTGCTCGACTTTGTGCTACAACGGGCTCGACTTTGAGCTACAACGTGCTCTACTTTGTNCGACTTTGTGCTACAACGGGCTCGACTTTGTGCTACAACGTGCTCTACTTTGTGCTACAACTTGCGGGACTGCGACCCCTGCTCCATTAAGACCTGCTCTACCTGCTACTCTCGAGTCCGTGGTGCCGGCGGCGCGACCGCCAGAAGACCGCGGTGAAGTCAGCCTCACGCACGTATGTGGGAATGCAAACTATTCTTAGAAGCGAAGAGGCTGTCTGGTCTCTAGGCGACGTGTGGACTACGCGCCCCACCAGCGGTCGAGTGAGCACCGCAATCCACCTCATTCTGCTCGCAGTCTCTTCCTCTTGTTATTTGTTCTCTTGTGATCGTGGTGGTGCGTGGGGACTTCTGGACCTCGGATCTGTCCGGGCTCTCTTATCGCTGGTGTTGTGATCATGTAGCGCTGGTGTTGTGATCATGTAGTGCTGGTGTTGTGATTATGTAGCGCTGATGTTGTCCTCATGTAGCGCGGGTGTTGTGATCGTCCAGCGCTGGTGTTGTGATCATATAGCGCGGGTGTTGTGATTATGTAGCGCTGATATTGTGATGAGTAGCCGCCCTGTGATCATGTGTCGCTAATTTGGTTGTGCATGCTCTTCATCTTCGACTGTTTCTCTTGCAGTCCACAGCCAAATTTTTAACCTTTTTGCAATTGCGCTTTGTTGCTGCATATATATTTGTGTATGAATTTCTGCTTGTATAATTCCTAAGTGTCCTGGGCTCCCTTTTGACATTGCCATGTGTGGGTGCCATGCTATCTTTGTGTGCAGCTCCCTGATCTCTGCTGTTTGCGACCGCTGCATGTTGTCGCAGTGAATCTGATCAAGCTTGCTATTGATAGGGCGGGAAATATCGGTCGTGATTACAAGTCATTGTCACAGTCAGCTTCATTTGTGAATCGTTTCGTCAATGTATTATTGCTCTGACGCGCCCGCTAATTATGCGGAGTAAATAGGCGTTTTGGCCACTGGTAGATACAAACCCACATGAAGCGTAAACAATGCAAATTTTTGAAATAAATATGTGCAAGGTCTCTTACAGATTCAGAAAACGTTAGAAGCGACATCGATAACATTTCTCATTGCCTACTCGTGTTATTTCTAATTAATTTTCGCAAGTATCATTTAATTTTTGGATTTGAATTTTTAGAAAATTTCTTCACATTGAAGTCATTAATCGGTAAAAGTTTAAACAGCTTTACTCTTATGTACCTGTGCGATTTTATGGTTAATTCTTGTTCTTCTTCTTGTGCAGGTGAACGGAGTGACCGTGCCACGAGAAATATCGCTGCTGCTGCGCCTCACTAACGTGCCGAACGTGGTGCAGCTGCTCGATTGGATTGACAGAGACGATTCTTATCTTCTCATATTTGAGAGGCCCGACCCTTGCCAGGACTTTTTCGACTACATCTCTAAGCACATCTTCCTGCCCGAGTATCAGGCGAGGTCTCTTTTCCAACAGATCGTGCAAACGGTAAAGCAATGCCACGAAGCTGGTGTCGTGCATCGAGACATAAAAGATGAGAATATCCTCATAACCGTCGACCCAAGCGGTCACTTTGTCCTCAAGCTAATTGATTTTGGCTCCGGTGCAGTTGTGAACCCCAATGACAGGCCATATGTCGACTTCGATGGAACAAGGGTGTACGCTCCTCCTGAGTGGATTACGACGGGTTCCTACTCCGCAATCCCTGCTGCTGTGTGGTCACTGGGTGTCCTTCTGTACGACATGGTAGTGGGGTACATTCCCTTCGAAAACGATGAGTCTATTCTTCAGAATAAACTCCAGTTTCGAACTGAGTATGGGCTGTCCCCAGCAGTAACTAACCTCATCCGGACTTGCCTTGACCCTAATCCGGCCAAACGCCCGTCGCTAGAGCAAATCCTAAACCATCCTTGGATTAGAAATCCTGACATTTCTATGAACTGCCAGGTAATACAAGAAAAACATCAGCGACTGCGCATGGAGCAAGCGCAGCACCAGAAAGCTATGCACCACCAACAACACAACCACCACCAACAACACAACCACCACCACCACCAACAACAACAACAACAGCAGCAGCAGCAGCAACAACAACAGATTCTTCAGCCTCAACCGCAGCCACAACAGCAGCAGCCTCATCAACTTCAAGAGCAGTTGCCGTCTCAGCAACAAAGCCTGGCTCTCAACCGGTGCACCAACAGCAACCGAACATCTCCTGCAATTCCCATCCCTCAGCAAAGCTCGGGCCGACGTCAGTTTGCAGATAATATTTCGTGCAATTCTTCCAAAGCAACTTTTAACTCAGTAACTCCCTCTACAAGCAGTCCCAGCTCGTGTGTCAGTAACCCCGTTCCGTCACCCTCGTCATCGCCTCTCACGCTGCCCACCCAACCGTCTTCTCTTTCCTCGTCGCAGTCTTCGAATGCTTCATCGTCTGGACGTAGCAAGTCTTTACAAGTCAATCTCAACCAGTTATCGGCAACCGCGCCAAACACATCCACTACGTCATCGTCAGCATTGCAAACGCCCCCAGAATCCCCTCCTGGTCTCAACAGCCACCCTCAACTTCATCCAAATCAACAGCAGCAGCAGCATCTCCAGTCATCAATGTTACCACGATTGTCGCCTTCACACCAATCTTCTTCGTCTGCGTCTAGCTCTCAACCAACCTTCAGCAGTAACAACACCATGAGACTCGCACTTCCCCACTACGATAGTGGCAACAATAACACTTCTCTCGACGATAATAACAGTTTCAATAACAGCGCCAATATCGATGTGTCTGCGCATGCGTCACTGGCCAAGGCTACCTCGCCCTCGAATACATCTTTACTAGCGGGCCGAAATACTCTTTGCAGTTCGCACGCTCTTAATAACAGAACCCGAGACGCTCTATGATGCAAGAATATACGATGAACTTGTGCATAGCTTCCTAAATCTAGGGCGTATTATTAATACCATGCAGGGGTAGATATCCTTTAATGCTGCTAGGTTTAAGTCTTAAGTGGTCTGGTGGGTACATGGCGTAAGGAAATAGCTATAGGCAGCTACCTAATGGTCTTTGTACAGCTGAGCTGCACTTTAGTTAGCTTCGCATCATGTATTGTATTTGTGCCCTGTGGATGTAAGAAATTTGTGCGAAGACGTGGGTGTAGATTTTACCTGTTTCGGACATCCTCTCTGTGGCTAGCCTTGTTCGGTACGAGTTGATCTCGACGTACTCGTACGCCAGATGTTTTTTTCCGTTTGAGACTGAGGTCTGTATCCATGCGATGATTCTCATGAAAGGCTTTTTTAAACATTTTTTTCAGAAGTCGTCTAAATTAAGTTCTGATGTTCGTTTTAACCTCGTGATCTGAATGAAGAAACTTTCTGCGTTTGTATGCGATTTGTCTTACAGCGTATCGATAATGTTCTGAAACCAAATTTTAGTTTCTCCCTTTTGTTTCGGACAGCATTGGGGACAGATTAATAAAATATCTGTGAAGAGTATAGACCTTTTTACCAACCCAATTTAATCCAACGAGAACTCCATTTTCAACCATGTTGTTAATAACTGAAAATCGTTCTTTGGTTAAGACTTCATTTCGTCTAAATTTTCAATGTCCGATCTAGCTGGGAGACTAATTGCTTCCGTAATTAAGGAATAACGTACATAGTTCTCCTAGAATCTTGATTTCTCTCCAAATTTCCTGTGACATGACGAAGTTTCAAGGGAAATTCTACCTCTGGATGACTTATCTTTATTTTTGAGCGAGTGATCACACGTATGAGCATTTCGTTTAAAACACCTCGCTTCTGTCACAGGTTTTAGCACTGATGATGGTCCGAGATTTGTTAGCCATCGGCTTGACTGGCCCTCTTTGCTGAGCAAATAAAATAATTACTCCCAATGCAGCGGTGCGACGGAGACCACCGTAATAAAGCACGGCAACTGTTCCACACTGTGTGTGTGTATGTGTGCGTGTGTGTGTGTGTGTCGTGTTGTATTGTGTTGTTCTTAGCATTACGAGGGTAGGGCTGTGTTAAGCATGTTGAGCTGTTTTACGATTCTGCAAGTAGGGCCTTGAATTTCCATTTTTTAGCTTACAGACGCTCCGTTACCCAGTCAAAAACGGTGCGGGAATCTGTACAGTACCGCATCGATCTGCTCCTCCGTTGGACACAAAACAACGAAAGAAAACTTTGTTTTTAATTCTTACGAACTATATTTAATTGGCCCATGTTCTAAGCACTTTCACTGAGCTCCATTGAAGGCGTGCAATTTTTGAAGTCAATCACGTACAGCTCGGGAGAATTCAAAATAAGTTTTCTTCATAATAATTTCTGGACGTCGGCTCTTTGAAACTAAACGAGACAAACGCCAACTGGTGTGATGCCCGCATTGATTTAGATTGGGTAGATAGCGGGAATGCTCAAGTAGAATTAGGGTGTGCTTGGACTAGGTCGCGTGAAGTACTGCGTGTGCAGCTGTGCGTTTCGGCTCGGCGCTCGTGAGAAACGAGGTTTATTTCTAACGTCAAATCAGCCGCTTGTAGGTGTCTGTAGGCCTCTCCCCGTTTGAGTCAACATTTGTTTTAGAAATCTCCTTAGCTTTAAATTATTGTTTTTGTTTGTTCGTTAGCTGTGGCGCGGTGTATCAGATTGTTTGTAAGCTTAGAATTGCTTTAGCTTTATGAGGATCTTAGGTATTACGTTTCTTACGTAAGTTTTCTCAGTACTTCGCCGAATTATCAACATCAGTAACATGAAGAACATAATTTGTCTTTGAAAATATTTTTACTTGAACAGTCAGGGTTATTTTACTATGCCAAAGATTGCAAACAAGCAAGCATGTATTTGCTTTTTGTTAGGTTTCTTGTTCCTTTAGGAATGCTGCTCACCAAAAAATAATCCCCTGCTTGTTTTAGATTCGTGGGAAAAGTTTCTTCCTCTCTTTACTTTTCTAACGTTCGATTTACATATCATTTCCCGCTTCGAAGCTTAACTAGGACTTAAAGAACTGAACCGAAATTTCGTTGTTTTTGATACATTTGTACCGAAACGACTGTTTTTCAGTTTTTAGTTCAACCGAATGGATTCAAATATTTTTTGCGTCTCATTCAGACTGCACGTCTCATTTGTGTAGCCCATTAGCAAAGCTGTGCTATTTCTTGCATTAGAATTCAATACCCATTGTTTTGAGGGGTAACAGTAGGGGATGCACGATGGTAGGCTGTACATACCGAAAGCGCGTGTGCACGTGCTAAGTAGTCCGTGTGGAGTGTATGAAATTATGTATGTGTGCATGCGTCCTAAGTAGTCCTTGAGGAGTGTATGAAAACATGTTGTCGCACGACAGGCTATTTCGCATAGGTTAAGGATGAGCTGTAAATACGTAATAAGTTAGTAATGAGCTCTAAAATGGTAATATGGGCTAGGAGTGAGCTGTAAATACGTACCCAGTTAGGGATGAGTTGTAAATAGTACCCTGTTGTACGTAGCAAACATCTGCTGTACAGAGCCTTCGGTTTTCTGTTCTATTTATACGTCGCTTGAATGAAGGTCAGAATGTTTCTTCCTTGTTGCAGTATTTGTAGTTTATTCTTTGATATCCATCGATGAATATTCAACAATTTACTTCACCGGGGAAGTCTGACCGAGTAGTTTTGATGAGTTGATTCATCTGTTTTCGAACTAAACACCTCGCCTTAGATGTAGTTGTATTATTATTATATTTAATTATTATTATTCTTATGATTATTATAATTATTATTTTATCGTGCTTTGAATCATTACAAGCTTTTGTAGACCTTATGTACGTAGTTTACCTACCTACGCTGAGCGTTCTGTTAGTCTGCACATATACTCAACAATTCTGAGTTATTGAATAACGTTTACGTCGCGCTCATGTACGAAGTGCTAGTATAGCGTGTGGGCAGAACGTTCTTACCGAGCGTCTGAGTAGAGCCAACTCACTGCATTAAAGCGAACTCTGTTCCTCACGCTCCTATTTTTAACCTAACTGGAGTCCCATGAATATTTTAGGCTTAATTTCCACCGTAAATTTCTTGAAAGCGCAAGCGAGGTTCGGTAGCCCAAATTCTCTGTTCAGATACTATTAGTCCGGTGATATTATTTCACCTGTTGTGAATTTATTCGAGTGATGCTCATCTAAATTCTCAACTAAAAATTAATCGTCTCAAATTATAGTGAAAGTGTACTTTGGATTTGAAATTGTCATCTGCGCTTCAGTATCTGTGGAACTCCCTTTTACGCTTATTATTCCGAGGCGCAAAAACTCTCAACTCGAATAAACATTACGATCATTAGAATTTCCAAGCATTATGTCATTCACTGTAATCCATTCAACTTTGGTGTATTTCTTTATAAAAAAAAATCCACACGACTCTGTTCAGAGAGCTGCTAGGGCTGCGTGCGGCTATTGTGCGACAGATGGGACCTGCTGTCGTAGCCTGCCTATACCTAGGCCTAATGCGCTGCAATGCCTGCCTCCGCCACCACTACTATTGCTACTACTACTACTACAATATATTTCGGGCACTTTCTGGATGCTTTTTGTGAGAAAAGCTCAGCTTCAAATAGTCTCAAGCATGAAAATCTGTAGATCACAGCTCGCAGACTGATGGTTAGCCGTGAGCGATTGGAGCAGTAGTCACGCTAGTGCAGGACTGCGAACGTGACAGCCGTTGTCTCTCCAAGTACAGGGTAAATTGTTTGTTTGAATGTTGTGTTTCGTGTTTTGTTTATCTATCTTACTTGTTTTCTTACCTGAAGGCAGTCACGAGTTTTGTTTATGGAAGTCACATGTATTAGATTGCTGCGGACTCGATTTTTGGTTTGATATTGAAGCAATTTCAAAGTCGAAAATCATCCCGTGACAAGCTAACATCGTGTGATTTTTACATTTTGTGTTCTTAGTTTGGTGTTATCGTCTGTGCTTAGGACATTGCATGTCCATCAATGTGTATCGTTGGCTGTTCGGTATAATTTTTATTTTTGCACTGCAATCAAGTTGGATGGATTGTGTATTCGGCGTGGAAACATAACTTGTTCTCTTCTGAAATCTGTTTGACATCTCGCAACTGATTTTATTCGGTGTTTGTCAGAGTAAACTTTTTTTAATTCAAATGTAGACTTTACCTGAGGGAGACACGCTAAAGAAGATCGTCTTTCAGCGCAGCGTGTGGTTTTTCCTGAACCCGTTGTGCTGTAAAGTGCCAGAGAAACTGATGGCCACTTCATACAGATGCAGGTTCAAGTTGTGCAAATCTGTTCTTTATTGTAGTTCTAATTCATCTTCATAATCTCCATTTCATAGGGAGTTTGTCGAGCATCATTTCGTCCATTTCCCACCCTCTCCCACAGTCGCTGTGATTTGCGTCTTTTCTCATTTTTTCGGGAACGATCTGGTCCATGGGGGTCTACCTCTTCGGTGCGCCTCGGATTGTCTTCTTGATAGTTACATTCAAATTCGGTTTATTTCTGCGAAAAAAGCCTGCATTACCCAGGAAGCAGCGAAGGTGGCAGCTCTTGGGTACTCCACGAACTGCCTTATTATTAATTATAATTCGTAGTATTTACAACTGACGAGGGAAAGTGAACCCAATATTTTCTGTTCAAGACTTGAGTGAAATCTGTGTCAAGGGATGTCAACGTGATTTCGAAACGAGCAAGATAGTGGGACTAGCTACAGTCCACCTTCGTGCGAGTAGTTTGTTGCTTTCTTTTTCTTTCTGCAGACAAATTATTAGCTTTTTGCAAGATTCCTTGCGTTTACGTGCAACAGTTATTCGTTGCCGAAAGTAGTTGATATCCTATGTTTGTGGTACGTAATGTTTTTCTGAAGTATCCTTGTTATTTTAGTATCGTCCTTGTTAGTACTGATTTCGTGAATATGTCCGGCGTAGCGTTATGGGTGCCGAGACGCTATTTATCGTGTATTTCTGGGCGAGTTTCGTTTCTTGGAAGAGAAGGCGTCGTTTTCAACTATGCTTTAATGGTCCTCTTCAACAATGCGAATGTTGTCTACCGTGTTTGAGCCTCATCTGCCTCGGAATTTGTACTCAACTTGTGCCTCACGGTACTAAGAGTGCCTACCTAGTTGATCCTTTGTGAGCCTCCTAATCTACGATTTCTATTGTCTCTGGCTATAAATTTATCATTTTAGTGTTATTTCCATTATCTGGACTATTTTTAAGTGTTTCCCTTATTTTTATTTGTTCCATTGGATAATACTTCCTAAAATCGGTCTATCTGAGGTTAGCCACCGATGTAGTCAACCGAATGCGGCGTTCGTGGTCGAAATAAAAGGTGCTAAACTCTTGGCACCGTCTGTTGCCATCATTTTCGTTTAGTGTAGTTGGTCTCAATTCTGCTTCCCTATGTCAACGACAATCGCTGGCTGGTTGCAGTTAGTATGATTCAACGGAATCCCAGTTGTTCCCAGCACCAATCTGCGCCTTCGGTGTCAGCCGTGCACTCAGCATTCCCACGCTACGGTTTAAGGGCATCCATGGCTGCTAGTCTTGAATATTTTGAATGTTTTCGCGAACGTCGTTGATTAACTAAAGTCGCTGGCGATGTGTGTTAGTGTATGTGAGAAACCTTCCCTGCGTGTTTGTTGGTGTTCTAGGAATATTCTAATTTTACCCATGTGAGCATAAAGCATCTGAAATAGGTCAGGTTTTCGACTTCCGATCATGAGAATTTTATGGTATGGTCATTAGAGTGATACTGTACCTTGAATCTTCATGCAGCGCTGCAAATTAGTCGAAATATTCAACAGTCGAGTTGGAAGAAAGTGCTCCGTTTTTATTGATGGACTGTACACTTTATAGTCCGTGCGCATGGGAAGAAGAAGCCTGTATTTCTCTAAAAAAAAACTTACGTAAATGAATTTGGAAGCGAGAAAAAATTCCATGAATAAAACTGAGCACCAGCATCAACCATTACGGAACGTTTTAAATATTGGCTTCATGTCGTCGTACGAATTGTAAGATGAGTACAATTGCGCCGATTGTGCTTGTGCACAGACACACGAGGTCGTGAGTCAGGCATTACCCTCAAGTGAAGGGTTTGTGTATGAAAAACTGTAATAATGTTATCGCATTACTGTAATTTTAGCTGTGGTGGTCATGGTGGTGTCCCAATGTAGATTGTTAATGGCTGGAATTGGGTTACTTACTTTTATTGTGTTATCACTAACCGTGCTGTTGTCAATTGGTGTTCTCGATTGGAAGTACTCGTTAGGTGTCATCTAATTTAAGTCTCGAATTTCAAAGATCTAAGGCAGCGGCTTTTTTTGAACTTTGTTCCTAGTTCTTGTAGACTTGAGCTGGCTCACATTTTGAATTTTCTTTATATACTCAAATTTGATGTATGTTTTTTAAGGCTATGTAGAGTGCAACGCTTCAGCGATTCAAAAATTTTAAGACAAGTTTCCAAATCTTGAGTACACCTTTCCCGTACCTCGGATCAACATGTTCCTCTTTATCATTGACTGCGAAATAATTATTTTGTGTTGAATCTTGCTGGCTTTCTTTCGCTTGTGCACGAAGAACCAAGAATTGATCACCCGTAGTTTCAGTGCGACACACTTGAAGTATACTTCCGCTAATAATTTTGATTGATTTCGTCGTTATGTCTGGAAAGGTATGCCGATATTTTACGATAGTCTAGTTTGAAAAAAAAGCCGTCAGAAATTCATGACACCAATTTCCTTTAGCGATGGTTTGGCTCCAGACCGTTTCCTTCCGGTCCTAGATTTTTCGCTGCCCAGCGGTTTCGAAAAAAATATCGTCAGTGGCCGAAACCTTGCGATGGTTGTGGCATTAGCGACTATGAACGATTAAATTGAAATTTATTTTCTATTATGAAATTGCTAAATTTTGTGACTAAACTGCTTTAAATTTGGTGGTATTGATTTCAGAAAAAATGTTTGTATAGTTAAGAAAATTTCTAAATGTCAATCGGATGCGTACGACGAGGAGTTAAAACTGTGTCAAGAAATAGCTACAGGCGTCTCTGGCAAGTGCTATGCACCTGAAAATTTCAGCTTGGCTTGCCGGTACTAAATTTACGGACGAGACCATGTTTAAATTGCACCTTTTAAAAAAAGCTGAGAGGCTCGAGCTCCTTGCGAACTTCCGAATGTGCGAGAATCTTTACGATACAAAACTTCTTAGAATTTAAGAGGAATTCTTGTGGAGGTGAGAGACGGTCCCACCGCGAGAGCAGTTTCACATTCATTCCTGCTGACACTCGTTTTTTAGCATTCACTGATAGAGAAGGAGAGAAGTATTAAATTGTGTCTCATCGGTTCAAAGTGAGGTTATAAAAACAGGACAAGCGGCGGTCGAGCTTCGGGAGTCCGACGCTCCAAGCTGTGCGTGCATTCCAGCTCGCACATGCCCCGCCAGCCTCGCAGGGTACAGCTCTCATGGTGCCAGTACGAGGCGTCAGCTGGTGCTGAGGAGAGCGCATCTCCGAAAACATTGCAGCTGTAGCAGAACTGTCAGGAGCCGCCATCGTGAGCTCTGTCTTCTTTGAAACAGAACACCGTGACAGAGATTCCTATTCATCGTCGCTCCTTGAAGGACTTTCATAATAGAGTGCATCTCTTGCGCGACGCCCCGCCCTGGTCACAGGCTTGAGCGATTGCAGATCCTGCTCAGTGAGACAGAGGTCATCATCATCATCATCCTAGTCCTCTAGCAGCTGTTGAGAGCCGCTATGGTCTCCAGCTTCACTGCAAGACGACTCGGTTCAACAGTATCTGATGAGCCCAGAATTTGCTGCTTCGAAGTCGCTTCGTGGACCTTTAGTTCGCGTGCTTGTTGTTGCAGCATCGCCAGTTGTACTTCAGACGGTACAGCTGGCAGCTGTGGTTGCAGTTCCTCTTCGCCCAACAGATCACACAATACTGCTTGTTGATGCAGCAGCTGCTGGAGAACATCAATTCTCCGCTCCTTGATATCTCCGATGTCCTGATGCTGCCGTCGCAGACTTCGGAAGGCACAAAGCCACTTGCAGGAAATGGCGGTTGAATATCATTGGGTAGATCTGGCACGATTCATCGAATACTAGCTCTTTTAGATTTTATTTCGGTGGGTCTGATTTTATTCGGCAGTCATTCCTTTGGTTTCTCTTCGTACTGAAGGGTGGTTTGGCCAACTTCAATGGCGTCCAAGCAGAGGAAGCGCTGCAGACCAGTGTATCGGGAGAGCTTAATCCAATGGGCTGCTGAAGCTTGTCGAATTGGTCCATTGTCCTTTCAATTAACACCCAGCAAACTATTGCTTCACCTCGATTTATTTTGTTTGAGACTCAATTGCATGTGCGTAGGAAAATATACGAAGATGTAAGATCAGTCATGAGCACTGGTCACAATGCATTAGTTCATGATGTCAGTAAATTCGGAATTACCCCATAAACATGTTGAAGAGAACGTTGAAATTTTCGTTTTCCTTTGCTTGACTGCGTCGAGCTTTGTAATATAGTGTAACTGGCTGCAGTATTTTTATAGGGAAATAAAGTCGAACTACGAACATTGTTTTTTATTGCTCACCTATTGCACTTCTATGTAATATGACCACTAGGGCAACTGCTCTCAACTCCCTTATCTCGGCCAAGCGTACACCTTCATTGTAACGGAGCAGATTTATTTGAAATACTTGAACTCTACACCCTCGCAAGTTGGCTTAAGAGCCCCTGATTTGGATTGAAATATCGATGTCATTAGAAAACTCGATCTTCACTAATTGTCGTTCAAGCGAAGCTTCAAATACATTGCGACACTCGACGTAGCGTATGCGATTACTAAACATGTTTCTTACATTAATTGATAAATGGAAGTGTGCCCTTCAAAGACAACAATCCATGCGCACGATATCAACGTAAAAACGAAACCAACGCAAAGCCTTCAACATTCCTTCGCTTCACATCTCGTTACGTTGACAGTGTAACGGTCTTAGAAAAAGTGCCGTGTGGAGAACAACCGGACAGAATAAAATGGATGAACTGAATATGTTTCTCACCATCTCGATTGATGGGTGGAATTTCGGAGTAGAACCTTAAAAGCAGATGGAAAAAACTTGAAATTGTGATAGAGGTAATGTTTCATTCGAGAAAGAAGAAATACGGAGAATTACTGTGCCTTCGAAAATAAAACTTTTACAGCCGGACGTCAAGGCAAAGTCATGTAGCATCCGTCCACATATTGGCCCTCGTCTAGCGAACAATTGCGAATGATATTAAAACAGAATTTTCATAAATGAATATCTGATTTTATAAATTATCCATTGCAAAGTCACAGAGAGTATTGCTTTACAAATAAATTTCCATTTCGAAATACATACAACGTGCAAAGGAATACATTTTGTTCATTAAATCTCGCATTATTCAACACCAGTAACAGTCATAGTGCATTATCTTTAAGAACTCCAACAACGCTGGAATGAGGAAAGAAAATATGGAGAAGTTGTCTAAAATCTACCAATCCCTAAAGCGAATGCGCTGAGAGATTGAGCAGGTGCAGACCACCAGTACTAATGTACTGAATGATCACTCTTCGTAAAGTGTGCATCCTGAAAGTGCATTGTTAAAAAAAATCAGGTTCCATGCCTACTCGTGCAGCAGGAGTAAGCCTTACATTCACGCAGAGATAAGCTAAGAGCGGGGCACAGAGAGTGAATGAGAATTTACTGTCAGAGTAACGGGCGGTAATCGAATCTTGGACATACGAAAGGATGCGATTACAGTTCAATGGAAATGATTCAAATCTAGGAGTATTATAATATTCGAAGTTTATGATTTTTATAACGAAAAATTTTTTTTTGCAAGTAAGATTAGTTTTTCAATGAAGGAATTAGATGGGAGAAAATTCATGAGCACGGATTTTAGGATACCTGCTTCTCATCAGTGAGAACATGTCAGAGAACGAAGCAGTGGTACAGGAAATTACTAAATTACACCAGCGATTTACTGTCATTTTACCGTCAACAATTCGAAAAAGGCTCAATCACGTAGAAAACGTAAATTTTAAAACTCATTCCAAGAATATGCTCGTCCCTGGAAAAATAGGTAGCATAAAAATTGTTTGAACGTGAGGCATTCTTTTTGTGAAAATCTGGTACACTGATCAGCATCTTAAGATACAGTACAAATAACTGATATCGTAATTTCAGATTTGAATTAAAGAAATGAAAACGTATTCCAAATAAAAAATACATTGTCAGTAAAGTTGAGGGGCAATAAAATTTTCGAAAATGAATTTCAGTGTCCGAAATTTGTAGAAATAGGGGAAAATTTGACGAGCGAGAAAGCTGCTCAGCATAGGGACACTTCGCTGGAAATATGGACAGTTCGCCTAACGCAGCAGACCAGAGATACCCGAAAGTGAGGGTCTTGATTTTCTTTTTTATTTGTTAGTTTGAAGCTCCCTTACCACATGGAATGCGATCTCAACAGCCGGATTGGTAGATTTTTTTCACGTGACTGCGGAGTACTTCCCTTAGAAAAGGAAGTTTAAGCCACACATTCCTTACGTCCCCCACCACACCAGTAGTTGTAAGGTATTTAATACCCAACGGTAAAACGTGTTGGAATAAATAAATAAAAGGTTCAACAGATTGAAAAGAAGAGGGCCATTCAGTATGGACTTAGGTAAATGTGGAATCTATGTAAAGGTGCGTTCTCTAACAAGATTCCCTGCGCAGAGAAACGGCTAGTTAAGAAGAAAGAGAAAGAAAATTTAAGAGTAATTAACGAAGAAAGCATGAAAATGGAAAAAAGCAAAGTGGACACGAAAGAACATAGTCCTAGCTAGACCTGAGATGACCAAACAATGCCCCCCTGGGGCCGCCAGTCCCTATACCATAAGATAGAAACACCTAACTAGCCTAACCCTTTTGCCTATCCAATGTCCGCTGAAGGGAGAATCGTAATTTAAACTAGAAAAATATACGAAGAAAGAGCTTATTAATCAGATAAGCGACGAACGATGACAAATTTGTATAGATGGAGACATTTTAGAGCGTAGGAGATAACGTGGAGGAATGGTTCCCTCTCGAGTCCATCATCACCAACATCAATGTAACAAAGTGTCGCTAATCGCTGCAAAATAGAAAATTTAGTATGAGGTATTAGGTATTCTCTAAAACTGACTCAAAATGGCGAGGAGAAAAGGTTAAGCGTCTAAAAATAGTTCAAGTACATAGATATTTCAGGTACATAAGAATGAGAAAATATTATTTTGAAAAATTACACCAACTTCTACCAAAGCAGAAGACGAATGATCATAAATACGTAGTTCAGCTGTGAAAGTGCAAGAAAGCACAATACAAATGGGTCGTTAACAGACAAGAATAAGAAAGTAGATGACAAATGCTCAAAAATGGGTCGTCTATTAATTAAACAAGAATAGGAAAGTACAAGACATCCTAAAAAATAAGTCCTCCATTAGACATTAGACAAGAATAAGACAGCACAGGACAGATGTTCAAAAATGGGTCATTCATTAGACAAGGATAAGAAAGCACGAAGACAAAATTTAAAAAAACGGCCTAACTACAAGCTAGTGAAAATAGCGACAACAGTGCGAAAATATCGACCATATCCGCATTTGGTGGATAAGCGCAACTAATGACCTCGCTATCAGGATGCCTGATGCCGCCGCCACTCGACCGCCAGGCGACTCAGCAGCGGCCAGCTCGTCCTGATGGACGGACGCTGTTGGGCTCAAGGAGGAATTTCCGATGCAGACTTCAGGAGCGTGGAGGAACTTCCTTGCAAGGAATGTGAGCGAGAGTGATCGAACCGAAGAATGCGAAGGACGCAATGAATGCAGTAGAACTTAAATGGATTTTTTGGCAGTGAATGCAAGTTCCTTCGAGAATAATAACTGTCTCTCTTGACGACAGAGATGGACATGTTTGCGAGTTGCAGCGACAGCAACGAAACACCACGAAGAGATTGCGTGAAATTGAAGAAGCGTTTGCGATCTGGGCAGCGTTAATGAGTTTATGATTGGAGAAACGTCCGTAACTGGAGCAGAGCCAGTAATCAGAATAACGTTCGTAATCAGAGCAGCGTTCGTAATCAGGGCAGCGTTCGTAACCAGAGCAGCGTTCGTAACCAGAGCAACGTTCGTAATCAGAGCAGCGTTCGTAACCAGAGCAACGTTCGTAATCAGAGCAACGTTCATAACCAGAGCAGCGTTCGTAATCAGAGCAACGTTCGTAACCAAAGCAGCGTTCGTAATCAAAGATGAGTCTGAATCCGAGTTTCGTTTTGTTACCAACGACGTCGACTTGCCAATCGGTTACCTCACGTATCTGATGTCACAATCATGTTAGAAAAGACAACAAATAGGGGCTCCTTTGTTCCCTATCTCCATGATGAGCAGTTTTCTGACCACATCTGCGTTTGGTTACTCTGAATGTGTTGAGAACTTACATTCTTAATCACTACTGCAAAAGTGATCCCTGACGTTGACCAGCGCTGGAAAATCTCTGCCCATTTTGCTAAGAAATTTACTGGTAGTGTAGAATTTAAACAAACGACAACGAAAGACATTGAAGGAAACAGGTATGAATAAACCGAAGCAATCTTCGTTTAACTTCTAGAGGTGGAATTGAGCAAAACAGAATCTCCAAAATTTTTCTTGAATGATAAGTATTCAATGAGGGACAAAGAAGAAGGCGATGTAGGCCTCAAGCTCGCCATGGTAGAACATGAACGTCACTCCCGTATCGGAAATTGTCGAGAATTAATATGCCGTACGACTTCAATTGGGAGAAAAATATCTTGTAAGAAATTTAATCTACATACATGTTTTGAAAGTGCATTGGAACTTAGCAAAATTGAGACAAAGAAAGATATCTCTAATGTAGAAACCTCCCTCACGTAAGATCTACGCACGAGACACTTCAATATAATGCAAGTCATCGCTCATATCCGACGCTTGTTCGGAAAAGAATGCATCTGTTTGGTGCCGCAATGTGCCAATGTCTGGAAATGGTATCCAATATACGACCAAATCCTTATTTGGCATTTTTTATTTTATACACTTCAAATTTTGAGTTAAAATGTAATAAAGACCGAATGGCGAGTTGACTCCTCCACAGGATACGACGTTTCGAGGCATCGCTCAACTCATTAGTGCATACAGTTGATTCCTCAGTCAATTCTTCTACGTTTTCAATCATGAGTTCTTAGCAGGTCATTTGCATCAGAAATAAAATTTGAAATGAAAATATTGTCCAGTTACAGAAATAAAGGCTATTCTGTAAAGGACGCCGCTAGGAGTCATGAGGTACCGCAAACCTAAGATAAAAAATGAATTAGTTTTATATCACTTTCACATTTCATGCATATATTATTTCATTAGAAGAATGTAGAGGCGCAGTGTAACCTGACGAAACATCTATCGCCATTACCCTTTATTACCATTGTTTATATCTGAGATTATTACCGTTAAGTGTCTTAAAAAATTAACGCTATGCATTAATCGGCTAAAATATACCATTATGATGTCATTAAAATAATCATAAGAATATTTTAATTACTTTCAATGTTGCGATTCACGCGAGAAAAGACGGGACTTTCATCAGCAAGATTACTGGATACTGCTCTAGAACGCTTCGCTTGTGATCAAGTAGTAGAATAGTTTCCCACAATCATTCAACACACTTTTCTAATCCTTAAGACTGTCATCATTCAACTGTAAAAGCGTCCGAATACTTAAAAAATTGGAAAAAAATGCGAATGAGAAACGGCGCAGGACCACAACGAGCATTAATTTACCTATGCAGATTAATCATGCATGCAAGTAATTAACATTTTACATTTAATATGAGGTGAATAATCGTTGATGAAATGTTTGAAAGAATGGAGAATTTTTACCTCTCAGATTATTTTTACGAGAGAAATTTACTAATAAAAGGATTAGGTGATAGACAGATTTTTCGTATTAAAAATGAAGTAAAATATGAATACTGAATGATATCTGCAGTGCAAGTAGAATATCATATAGAGGCGCCTGTAATAATATGCAGCATGGAAACACAATAGATTACTTGATTTGAGATACTTTTTTGATTAGCGAAAGATTACGCTGGAAAATAAACCGACTTAGTTTCTGTTTTTATCGACTCTGAATTGAAGTAAATTTTCCTGAATATGACAATCTATGATTGATATCTACGAGATCAATGGACACAAAAATATAGTTAAATAACTTTCGAATAAGCCACAGGTAACATTCTTTAGGCCTACTCGGTGTCTAAATAGCAAAAAATCGTACATTTGGTGCCAGTACCGCGCAGCAGTAGAGCTTTGCATAAGTCTTAAATAACTATTTTGCCCCTGGAGCTACGGACTGACCAGCTCAGTCATGGAATATTCTCATTTCTCTCTTTTCGAATTCACAGTAAATTTCTAGTCTAGATTGCCAAGAAAGTTATCGGTTGCGTTTTGGTTCACAAGAGCCAAGCCCCTTGGTGTCACCATTCAAGGTTTGTTCCATTAGAATCATGTTTAAAGTCAGAGAAGCAACTTTAGTGAAGAAATTAGTTTATTTCCACTACATTCCCACGTTTCAAATTACAATTTTTCCCTAACGCAGAGCAAATTTAAGAACATTGATATCTATAGTCTCTTTTTCGCCTGGAACTTCAAATTTCTCGTGAAACGTGCTTATACGTGTAGCTGTACAAATGTAGACGCGCCGCAGTTCGCACTTACATTCACAGTCTTAAAACCATGCAGGACCGTTCAATGAGCTAGCGCTTTCCGCTGCAATTGTGGCACAGACCCAAAGTGTAGAGTCTTACTGGCGACCTACGTTCTCCTACGGCGCTCACTACGAGTGCTACCTATGAACTGGGATCTTACGTAGTAGTAGTACATAGTAGTAGTAGTAATAATAAAGATAATAGCGCTTTAGTAACTCAGACCATCTCACACCGAAAGAGAAGGGACCATTAAGTATAGACAAATGAGAACGAGGAATCTATACACAAGGTGTGTTCTCACACAAGATACTTTTCACATATAAACAACAGCTTAAGAAGGAAGAAAAGATAAAGAATCATCAGCGAAGAAGGCTAAAAATGGAAAGAAGCTAAATGGGCACGAAAGATAGAAATCCAGAAGGCCTAGATAAAGCAAAGGTATCATGAGATCTTACGTAAAGTTACCTGTTTCGGACAGAAGTTCAGTCATTCACATGAAAATGATTGTGATCAGCGAAGAAATCTCTCATACGGAGTGCATCTGCGTCCGTTGGTCGTGGGTTATCTTTGGCGTGTTTTCCATAACATTCGAATTATCAGGAATTTGTGGAACTCTGGCACGATAATATAAGCAAATAATTTCGATCACAATCTCATTTTAGAGTTCCCTAGGTTGAATCATCGATAGCCCGCAGTAAAGTACTCGATCGTATTGTCAACACTTTGTTTCCTAAGTGAAAACAAGTTATTTCAGCGTGGTAAATTAGTTATATTGATTAAATTATAGATGGATATCCAGAAATAGTTAGGAAATGTACTAATACCAAAATCAAGGGCAGCGTTCCTCAACCGGGGTTACGCGGAAGCTTCAGGTTTCGCAAGAGGTCCCTCAAGGCTTCGTAGGAATGAGTAAGATGAGCTGACGCACTTATGGATTTTTTAAGTCCTAAAGTTCCATTTTCTTATTTACTGTTGGAGTTCCTTTTTATTTCCGAGTTTCATCCTTTGTGTTCCGAGTTCATATTATCAAATATTTTCTCATAGTGATTTCAGATTTATTGTTGAAAATGAGCTTAGAGCTCGAAACGTTCATATTAGAATGTATTTAAGATATCTCTTCTCAATCACCTCTATGATTGACTTTTGAATTTGTATTTAATTTCATAATCGTAATAATACTAAAGACGTACAATATGTTCATGGTTATCGTAATGTAAGGATAATGATACCGTAACCTATTTTATTGTTAAAGGCAAAGGTTGCCGAAGGGTAAAAGAGTTGCGAGACGCCGGCCCTGAGTACGATAGCACTGGCCTTCTCTGCAGGTCGATGCTACTAACCACACGTGGTCTAACTTTTCCGCCGCAGCATCAATATCTACATTTTTACCTCCTATTTTATTATCCTCATATGAAATATTCTGATTTGAAATATTTTAATACCTATGTTTTGAGCTATAATTTTTACCTCCTAGGTATTTTTATCGATTCTTTCATGAATTTATAGTTGTAAAGAAGTTAGATCGGAGAGTAGGGTTATGCGAGTCGGAACTGCACTGACACCAGCGGCTGTAGAACACGACAACGCTGACTCTCCTAAGTAAACAGCTGCAATCAAGCAGTCCCTGAAGTAGGGCTATGGAATTACATAACGAGTTATCAAAATGCGCGATTGGAAATGATATCAAACTTCTCTAAACCAAATTCTCACAACAGTACCAACAGCTACCACAATCAATGTGAGTCATCTGTTTCTAAAGGTCTCTCTCTTATGAGTTACCGCTATCATAGGCAAAATTTGACAATTTCCAAAGAGCTGTTTAAGATTTGACAAAGAGGTTACTAAGCACTGAAATTAGAAAGATTAGACGTCGCGAAACAGCGAACCATACGTGGGCCAGAAAACAACACACGTCCCGGGCGAGGGGTTTCTTAACTGCGCGGCCTCAGCCCCCAAAATATGCACGATGGCGCCGGCAAGGAAGCGATGCGAGGCAAGTCTCCCCTGCATGACATAAAAGTTCGCAATGCTGAGGAATTAACATCTTACCGAGTGCTCTGAGGCGCCATTGTAGCCCTGCAGCCGCCAGTAACGAGTTGGTGGGAAGCCCTTTCGGGATACACGTGAGAATTCGGGTCTAAATCTCCCTAAAATGAAGCGTGCTGCTAATTCTTGAAAAATCAAGAAATTAATTAAACAACAGCATAACTCATTTCACATTCCCAATGTTCATTTTAACCATTTTGTACATGGTAGTAATATACAGCACGAGTATACCGTATGCAAATCTGGTTAGTATATGTAATAATGAAATGTAACGACATCGTCATAGCAGAAATAAAATCATTAGGTAGTTGAAAGCTTCACAGCCACAAGGCTTCACATCTCGAGAGAGCGAAAAGACGGAATGGGAATCAGCATGGGCAGCAGGCAACAAGGAATCCAAGTTCATGTAAGTCCTCCCACAAGACTCTCCACGCATAGGAACAGCCAGTCTAGTAGGGAGATGAGGAAAAGATAAAGAACAGCGAAGAGTACTTGAAATGGAAAGAATTAAGGTAAACACGAAAGACAGAAGTCCCGAAGGCCTAGCTAGAGCTCAGGTAACCAAACAGTCCCCGTAGCATAGGGTACAGAAACGCCAGCCCGCACAGTATGGGAGAACAACCAAACTAACCTAACCCTACTACCCAAGACCAGTCCTGTGCCTCCTGAGATGTTACATTGCAATATTGTACATCGTGTTCAGGTTTACACTCCGTACGTAGCAATATTTTATATTTTTCTGCCCTTCTTATTTTGAGAATTCCTTCTAATTTCTACCTGAAATTGTTGCTTGCTTGGTGGCTGCGGATATGAAAACAGGGCCTGGTGTACACATGCCGGAGTTTTGCCTCACGAAAATATTGCAAGCATTAAAGAGTTGCTAAAATCAAACGTACGATTTTTCTTAAGATCTTTCTCTTCACCAAGTGAATATTTGGGAAAAAAATTAATTGAACAGAGCACAAATACAGCAGAGGAACTGAAATGTTCAGTTAATTAATTTATCACAGTAAATAAAAAGGTAAATATGAACCTTATTAAAGGCCAGAGTCGGTCGCGAATTTCCGCTCATAATTCCTGCGTTGAATGAACAATAACAAAGCAGCCAAAGATAACAGTCTGATAGTATATTTCACTAATAATTATGTAATTGATCGTAAATCATTCACAATAGAGGATAAATCATCACTAAACAAAAGCCAACGCACACAGTAGCCTTGCACATTTGGCACCACTACTGAACCAACCTTCGGAACACAACAGACTCTTCAGAGTGATTACTCGACTCTCAGCTAGCAATGATCCAGAGAATTCGAACGCTAAATATCGGGAAGTTTGATTTCAACTTCATTTTATACCGCAAATTTGGGTAGAGACGCTAAGCCGCACTCACAAAAGAATTAGAAACAAACGTTCACAGAATTGACCGAACTGATTTGGTGTTGTCGACAGCGCAGCGTCACACATAAGCCTAAATCCGGACTAGCGAACGGGTGAGATTGTATAATTAGCGGAAGACGGAGCGCCTGAAAACCTAAACATGACACCTCAAATTTGAGAACGAGATGTGAGGGAAGAAGTTATCGAAGAGATGCCACCCAAAACTACCACTGAGCGACGGTTTTTATGTTGGTTTCATACTATGCGAACCGTAGCAATACATTTGATGAAATTATTCTACTAATGGACATGAGATGAAGTTTAGTCAGAACGACTAGGAGAAATATTGAAATCGTCGATCATATAAGTTTAATGGTTATCTCACCATAAAGGCATCAATTATGTGTACGTGTTATGTCAATAACTCAGTTCCACCGAGTTACAGTTCCTGCTATTTCACTGCAGCGACTTCAGCGAATAATTTCGCGTAGCTTAACTATCCTCTTCTTTACGAAGAGAAATTCCGCTTACTGTGTGAACATACCTCCTGTTCGAGTGAAATAATATACCCACTAAATATTTTTCGTTAATTTACCCATTTCATGTTGCCGTCACCTAACCAACCCAGGACCGCACGTCACAACAGCTGCGGGAAGCTGTCATTTTTGCACCATTCTATCATACCGAAGCTCACGTCTTTTGACAGGGAAGAATAGACGTGACTCACCGACGATAGTGAAATGCGGCCTTCTCTGATGTTGAAAAAAAATATGTTAACGTCCCAGTTGTCATTTTATTGTACAGCTAATGAAATATTTAAGAGTGTCCTTCGCTAAAAATTTAATCACGCTGTATGTACCTACTTCTCGTAGCCACACAGCTGTTCAAAACACACTCGTCCTCACTGTGACACCTGCCACGTGTGTACAGAAATGACATTTTCAAGCACGCAAACAATTAATATAATTTGCGCACAGCGAGCTACGTTAGTATCGAAAGCGTACCGATCGCAGTTTCAACAGGTGAGCTTCTTTATAAAAGTGCTTATCTGATCGCGCCCTTCTTAACGACATTCGTTGGGGCCGGACAAAACATTTAAACGAGGCTTGCTTTAAATTGCACGCAGCGCAGTAGAGGAGGCGAGTCGTCGTGGGTCGCTTTCGTACTATCATCGTGGATCGAAAATAAAAAGCAAAGAACTGAATGAGATCACACGGTACACGGGCCAAATTCGGTCAGTTGATCGAAGTGACCGCTGCAGCAAGCCGGGCAATCTGATGCAGACAGCACGTTGGCCATCGGACAATTGGCCGCGTGCTCAGACGACCGACCTGGATACGAACCTTTATTGTTAATTCTAACACGTTTTACCGTTGGGTTTTCAATGCCCTACAACTACTGGCGTGGTGAATGATCTGAGGAATGTGTGATTTAAGCTTCCTTTTCCAAGGGAAGTATTCCCTGGTTATGTGAAATGCCTTGCCTGAGCCGGGATTCGAATCCTGAACATCCCGGCTGCGAGGACATTATGCTAACCAGTACGCCATGGAGCCCACAAACGCCTGAAATGAATCCGAGACTTGCTGGATGACTCTTGTACATTCCTGGTCCTCTTTTAGTAGCACACTAGGTAACTTGTGTACATTCCTGGTCCTATTTTACCACCTCACCAGGTAACTCGTGTACATTTCTGGTTAGTATACCAGTACTCTCAGCAACGCTTGTATATCTGTGGTCCTCATACCGACTTACTGAAAAACTCATCTATATTAATAGTCTTTATACCAACAGACTGAGTAACTCGTGTATATTTGTGGTCCTTTTACCAACTTATATGGCAATTCTGGACAAATTGGCGCTTCTGAAAGTCTCTGAATCCTTTCTCGCTGCAAAAGCGAAGATGTCTCATGCAGAAGTAACAGTTTCAGATAAGAAAATTGATGAAGTGCGACTTATTCAAAACTTTATCGAAACAGAGATTCCATAAAAGTCATAACTGTTACGAAATTTGTTGACGAAAATGTATGCACGCGTAGAGTATTAACAATTAATGAATAAACTCATAGGTACAGACCTACGAATATAATGAACGAGCGTTAAGTGTTATCATTCATACTAGAAATATAAATGCACATTGAATGAGTGGAAAAATTGAATAAAAGTCATTTGAAGACAAAAATTAAAATGGAAGGGTTGGAAAATCTTTTATCAATTATAGTCATTATAATGAACAGTTAGTGAATTTTTTGTTTAGCTTTAGGGCACGCATCTCGGGCTCAAAGTCCTCAAATAGATAATGCAAAAAATACCTGATAATTGAAATAATTCCAACGTTAAAGTAACAGAACGTAGCACGATGCTACGCTTTGGATTCCTTGGAAGACGTTCGAGCCCCGGCACCCGGTGTGCACTAGTGTGCCGCGTTTTAGGAATACGATGCTGAATCTCCTCTTTCCAAAAAGAACATTTCACCTGAAATCGAACACAAGGCCTCCTGAATAAAACGCAAACAAGCGTTTCACGGAACACAGCAATAGCTCAGAAATGCACAGCCGAGAGCATCTCGAGTTCCTATCCCGCACTGACACACGTGATCACGGTATCAGGAAAAATGTGTTGGCAGTTTCATCAATGGCATTTACTGGAGTTACAAAAGCAAAACAGAAACCCGCTTTCACTTCATTCGCTGTTAAGGCGAATGGAAGGAAATTTAGTTCCGCTGGTAATCCAGCTCGTAAATACACGATTATTGCCTGTGCGTGTAGTGATAAATTGGTAGACGCGGCGAAAGTACTTCAGCCTTTTGTTATGAGCAACGAATGCTGTAGAAAAATGCACAACCCTTTATGAAGATATGAATCAAGACTGGGATATCTCAAGGAAATGACGTCGAGTTGCGATAAAATTTGATAGCTTTTTTCGACCAGTACAGACGATAAAGCTAAAACATCACGGGTATGTGCTATATTTATGCAGACACATAAGCTAAAAAAGAAGAACAAACGTGAAACGGAACAATTTCAATGACGAATAATTCAGAATACAAATATTCGTCGTTTGGACCGAAATAAGAGAAAATCAAGCTTGAAATATGCGTACTGCCGATAAAGACAGATAACACACGCTTACCGGCAAACATCAAAAAAACAAATTTCCGTACATTCAAGTCATTCATGAATACATTCTTACGCCCAAAAACACTTTCACCCAAACACACACACGTACATGTACAGACACCCAGAATTACTCCAGCAGATCAGAGCGAAATAAAATTTGATGACACAATGGTCCACATTTGATTTAGTATTGTGGGCAGAATATGAAATGAGTGGCTAAAATTCGACCGCCTTGTTCATAATTTGTTTAAGACAAGGTTGAAAAGTCGATAATTTTAATTGTATGACTGAAATTCAGATTAAGACCAGTCTGCAATCCGAGAGCATAGATCAATTAGGAATTAGCATAAGAATTAACTAGTCTTCACTTTGTATATTTACGCGCATCTATACAGCTGCCATTTATACTGTAGATATGTTTCTGTTTATGCACTCATTTTGTCACGGTTATTAGTATCGTGTGAAAAACCTACGGAGTGAAATCCCTCGGCAAGCGTAAATTTTTTATATCGATATGCGTGCTCTAGGGAAGTAAATGCGGCGGTCTCGTAATAAATGCGACAACCAAGGAGTACTTCCCTTGGAAAAGGAAGTTCAAACCACACATTCCTCACATCCCTCACCACGCCAGTAGCTGTGAGGCGTTAAAGACCCAACGGTAAAACGTGTTGGAATTAATGAAGGTTCGCAAATGATGCAGTTTCTCTTTGTTTTGCATCGACGTTGTAATCACGCGACAACCGTGTGCTCGACAGGCCAAAAACAAGATAAGTATTGTATTGCAGATAAGGATCTAAATAAGTTAAGTATCGAAATGCACTGTTACTGCTAGAGTATTGAAGTGAGTCATTACTGTTCAAGCCTCGAAATAAATTCTTGCTGCTCAATTATTTAAATGAATCGTTATCGTTCAAGTATCAAGCTAAATCGTAACTGTTGAAGCATTGAAATGAATTCAAATTCAGTCAAGTCGGTATCCACAATACAGGATTAAACGAAGAGTATAAATTTTGAAAATCTCAGAGCCGGCAGACAAACGATTCGGACCTCTTTCACATTCCCGTATCCACTTTACCATCTTGCTCGACTTAAATTCCTTTCTTTTATATGACATAAGTGTATATTTTCTCTTCTGTGCCCGGTTTCAAGCAAGCAAACAAGATGACTAGAGCTTTAATAGTATATAATAGATAGATAGATAGGTACATAAAATGAACGATAAGATACGATTTGACCTGCAATTAGATACTATTTTTAAGCTGCATTTTAGAGCGTACAGTAAATGTTTTGAATTAAATTCTTATATTTTTATGCATGATGGTATTAGTGATACGGGAAACCACGTTTGAGTGGGTTCCGTTTTGTGTAAAATGCCTTGTATACATTTAATTGACCCACAGTAGATTTTTGGAAAACATTGTGCGGCTTGTCGATTACAAAGTCGAGCATTTTTGTTTGTGATAGACTCAACCAATAAAAATTAAAAAGTGTATTGATTGAATCCTTTAGAAGAAAAATTCAATACAAAATATAACATGCACATATATAAACATATTCGTGGAGGCAGGGAAAAGTTTTCTCGTATACATTGATTATTGAACACCAAGGACATATGTTTGTCAAAAAATTTTCTATTTTTTTTTAGTGTATTTATGTATGTAAATTATATCACATATACAAATATTATATTATATAAATATATGTATATATGTATATATGTATATAGATATATATTTATATTATAAATTCACGATGGTTATTTTATAAGAGCGGAAATAGGAAACGTTGACATGTTTTATACACCTAATGTGTAAAAATTTTTGCGTACTCACATGCTTAGTTGAAGTGCCCTATTCTTCCACAAAGTTACTTTCAACTAACTCTCAATTTAAAACGAACAACGTTAATTTTGTCTGGTGAGATCGTGCTACAGTCGCCAGTCGTACCACGGCTGACGGAGTGTGCTACAGTCGTTGTGCTTTGCGTACAATGCACATATATCACTTTGTTTCCAAACGCATACCGTACTTAGCACTTCGCACCGTAACCTCACGAGGCAGGGCCACAGAGAGCGATATTTGTGGGACCAGCCATGAAAAATGCCAATAAACTGAAAGCGTCCGAGTATCTCTGCGCGAACGGGTCCAGAGCCTTTTGTTCGGGGATATCAGATTTAATAGCGCGATTTCCGACGTCGTCGAAGGAAACCAAAACCGCTCTCGAAGAATTTTAAAGTCTATAAATTTTCACTGCGCTTTGTTTAATCCGAGCTTCATTCTGGGCTGAATGATAGCGTGACTATGCGAGTAGGGGTGTGGTATGGGGGCGGGAAATGATCGAGTTGCAATTGCGATAGGTATAGGGGATGTTCAATTGCGATAGGTATAGGGGATGTTCAATCGCAATAGGTATAGGGGATGTTCAATCGCAATAGGTATGGGGTCGATAAGGATAAGTTTTATTGCTATAGGTATAGGGTTGATAGCGAAATGTTCAATTGAAATAAGTACAGGGTTGATAAGGATAGGTCCAATTGCAATAGATATAAGGTCGATATGGAAATGTTCAATTGCGATATATATAACGTCGATAAGAAAATGTTCTTTTAGATTTTCATGGTTGGGTGTTGCCTAAATTCACGGTATTTGTTTTTTGTACTTATTCAGCAAATGTAATTTTCTGTACGTTCAAACATCGTACTGAGCACTGACTTCTCGGGAAAAATGTACGTAGAGTACGCAATTCTTTGGATATTTTTTCTTGCAAAAATTGACATTCCTAATCCATCCCAACCCGCAAAACTTTTCATTCAGTCCACTGTGAAGCAAACACTCGGAATAAAAAATGGGAAAACATTTCCTCACCTCCACCGGTCTAACATTTCCTTCTGTCATTTCTGTTATGAAGAGAAAATAGCTTAACTCTTCAATGCCATGGCGCATAGCTCTAGGATTTTCCTTCATAAATTAAACAGACAGTCTACACAGAACTGTGAATTCTCATTTACCGCATGGGAAGTGCATTTGTCGACCAGAAACATGACATCATTTTCTGACCTCATATTTCTGCTCATAGACCGAGTGGTGCCAATGACGTTAACAGGGCATATACATATTGAAAATATGGTGGTCCCTTATGCTGCCAGAGGGCGGAGGATCAAAGTAGTCGCTATTAATGACTGATGCTATTTTGTATACCTATGAATTATGAACATTTGCCTGACGTTCGACTCTTAGATTTGCTCGAATTACGCTCGGTGCGCTCGTACGGGTGCATTGCTATTTTTTTATTTTTGAATAAAATTGTAGTTCGGTGGTCGCTTTCAACGCTCTGCGTATGGTGTATTTTGTTCCAGAATATCTTGGTTGCCCACAAGGAAATATGACTTATCATTGCAACTAACATCTCGTTCTCGTTATTGATGTCATTCCTAAGCTCACGTCGTCATTCCTGTACCAGTTTTTCAATTGATTGTTGGGAAATCTCAGTGAGGTTGAACTTCGGTTTCTGTAACTAATTTGTTGGAAATAATCCGACGAATTCCGAATACTGAAACAATATTTCTTAAGGGTAATTTGATAAATCCACTTCAAAAATTTAGGTGCAAAAAGTTATCGAAAATAAAGTCAAACGAAAATAACGGTAAGCAAACATCGACGTTTGACTATACGTGTGCACTCTTACATTGTGCTGCAATCACATCAAGATTTGGTTGTGCCTTGTGCTGCAATCACATCAAGACTTGGTTGTGCCTTGTGCTGCAATCACATCAAGACTTGGTTGTGCTTTGTGCTGCAATCACATGGAGACTTGGTTGTGCTTTGTGCTGCAATCACATGGAGACTTGGTTGTGCCTTGTGCTGCAATCACATCAAGACTTGGTTGTGTTTTGTGCTGCAGTCACACGGAAGCTTGACTGTGTTTACCGCTGCACTCTCCTCTGCAGAAGGCTGGGGGCCCCCCCCCATGCAGGTCCAGCGACCTGCCATGTACCTCTCAGGCGGCGTGTCAGGTCTTGTACCGGGCACGGAAATCACTCCAGTATCTGACTGCTATACCTGCACGTACCTGTCAGGTAAAGCTCTCAGGTAATAGACAGCCTGAAGGTGTGCATGGGTACTCCAGCATCGAGCCTGGGAGAGGAGAGCTCACGCAAATTTTCAAGGCACGCTGGCGTGAAGGTGCGGAGAGGCACATGCGAGTACCTGTTACTTCCAGCTTCTTCTTGTAGAAGCTGGAAGTAACATGAATAAAAGTAACAGAAATTCCATAATAGTAGCACCAGTTCCATAAATTCGTGACAGGTTTGAAAAAAATGTCACCAATTCCATGAAAATGTCACCAATTGCATAAAAATGTCACCAATTCCATAAAAATGTCACCAATTCCATAAAATTTCACCAATTCCACAAAAGCGGCATCAATTCCACAAAAGCGACACCAATTCCACAAAAGTGGCTCCAATTCTACAAAAACGGCTCCACTTTTACAAAAGCGGCACCAATTCCTCAAAAGCGGCTCCAATTTTTCATTTGTTATCGTAAGGCTCTTGTCTACCTCGCGTCACACTCCCTCACACTGGCCTCTCACGGGCAAATTCTACATGTTCCCTTGAATTAAAATGATCCTTAAATAAAGTTACTAACAAAAATTAACCGACACGAGACAAAAAACAAAACAGTTATTAATTATCCAATTGGTAATCAAATCTTTATTTTTTCGATGATCTTATGAATTGGAGGGTGGTCAGACCATGGGACCTATGAGGATAGAACTTTTGTAAAAGATAAATTAATTCATCAATATCGAATAAATCCTGTCTGTTTTTGGGGCTCCTGACCTCGGTGACACTCCGCAAAATAACATGAAATACTATCTCATACTTTAATGACGTCTAACATAATGAATAATAATATGCCCTTGCACTTCCTCCTCACATTTATTTCTACACTCTGTATGAATCCATTTCAGAGCCATTGGGGATTCACTGCTCTAAATTAACCTTACGGACATTGTGGTACCGAATTTTTTGAGCGTCGTTGCGTTGTCTTGTAAGCCAATGAATTTAATAAATGCCTAAAAACCATTTTTTCAACTCCTGATGAATTTTTGAAATATATTCACATACTTTATTTTATCTCTATTCGGGCGCACCCAAAACTAGCACGAGTTCTTCTCTAGTCGCACTACCAAAGAAAATTAACAAAGTTACCCCACAGTCAATGACTGTGTGTCAATACACGTGAACCCCCTCTCGGACAATAAGCGTACGGCAACAAAAAGAAATAGTGGCCTTCGTACGTAATTTTGGATGCTTACGTCATAGCGTACACGCAAAACCAGAGCAATAGATGTATCATAAAAGGTTTGCAAAACACTGATCACACTGAGATGCTCGTAAAGGAATAAAAATATTGAATTTCACTGTATTCTTTTAGAATGGGTATGTAGCTCTGTACCACAACTGCCCTAACGCACCACTTCTCTCGACTTCAAGGCGCGAGTACTCGAGACTGGACTGAACCAGTCACATGCGAACGACTCCCAGATGGTACCTAAATCCCAGATGGTACACGGTACAGATGGTACACGGTGCAGACGATACCCTATACAGAGAGTACACAGCACACATGGTGCTTGCTACAGATGGTACATGATACAGGAGGTACGTGTTACCCAGATTTCAGAAGGGGCACAGTACAGATGGCACACAGTGCCCAAATCCCCAGGTGGTCTAGCTTGACTCAACTGCACAGCTGGCGCTGGCTTGAGTCATGCCTCTCAGGTGGCTGCTGTGGCAGCGCACCTCTCGATGCGAGCCCGCTGTCTGCGTCGGTCTGGCGGGCAGTCAGAGCCCTGCCCTCGCCACATGGTCGCTGGCCGCGTTGGTGACGGGGCAACCCGCGGCCAATGTGGCCGATGAGTGCAGGATATAGGAACGTGTCGTGTTTATTAGATGTTCTCGGGCTGAATGCAAGTATTCTTAAGTAATTCTGATACATTTATTTCATTGTTTTATTGCTGAAGCTTTAATGAGGAATTTGACTAGCAGTATGAAATTCAGAGCAGATACTACACTTCCAAATACTAGATGCATTCTCTTATGGTAAAAATCAACACACAAGATGCAGATCTAGAAGTCTGACGCATCTCCTTAAGGTAAAAACCAACGGAGAAGGGAGGACCTGTGTCTGATCTGACATCCACATGATCCGCTTCTGGCACAAAAAAATGTTTTTTTTCTAGAGAACACCTGTCCATGATGTTAAATACGACGAATATATGATACCACGACATTGGATGAATCACAGCAAGCAAGCATCAACGGTCGAGAGACAGAACTCGGGAAACGTCTAGCACAGAAATCTTAGTTTTGGAGGGAGGTAATCTATCAGAGGTGGCGGAGTGGTATGCTGCACGTTACTGGAGGGCACCTGGCGTGTAGGTGGT
>VOMN01033853.1:0-81445 GCA_014899125.1 Orchestia grillus | reverse complement strand
GTGCGTGTGCAGGCCCCGTGCGTGTGCAGGCCTCGTGCGTGTGCAGAGGAGCATAATAAAGAGACGCACAAATTCCTAATCAGGTAATATATAATATATGTATATCAGCTCGCAGCGCTCTTCGTGTCATCTGTTACTTGCAATCTTACCTCCCCTTGGAATTCGCTTATGATTATCAGGCTTATCAGAATAAAGCGAGAGTTGCGCAAATATACTTTGATTTTAACCCAAGTACGCACATGTATGCGTTTTAAACATCCTGACTTACGAATTAAATGAGCTTTTAAATTCTTTCCTTCATCAGTTTCGTAAGTCAACTTTCCGTCGAAATAACTGGAATTCAAGAGGTAAACAAAACAAATACGTTATGTGGTAATGTTATGGAAACCAATAATAGCAATGATTATAATTATACAGACGCTCATGAATCAAATGAGTGTTGCTGGTGTTGGTTGCTTTCATTTAACTTTAACTTAGAATCAGACCTCAGAATACCGATCAATAAAGTCGATCTCATGCAGAGCTTCTAATTATTCAAGAGGCGCAAAAAGTACACACTTCTAGAAGTCAAAAACTGAGTGTTGATAAATTTTTTGTTCGTCAGTAACATCTGCGCAGCTAATTAGATCGAGTCCCAAGAGCATGGATGCTTTACAGATATGAGTTTTACATCTGCCTATTCTTCACTGCTTCGAAATGTGGCAAAGGCAACCCTTAACAATACACTTTACATGCATCTGAATTAACTACGCGTATTCGTGCAAATGCGATGTACCTCGTAACAGCAAACATCGTCCATGAAATACACAAATGAATATTGGAAATTACTGCGTGATGAGTTCACTGGAGGTAATGGCATCAATTGTCGCCTCAATTAGCTCGTGCTACCTCCATGGACTTTGAGCCTAAATTTCGAGTCTGAGCTTGCCATGGAACGAGACTCCATGCAGTGAGGCTCCAGAAACTGGCTGAACGTCAAGTTCAGGAGTGCTGCTTCATTACGGCCTGCCCGCCCTCCGCGGTGCAGGCCAGAGTGCAGTCTCGGTCTTTGCAGCTCTACTTTTAGCTGTCTGATCGAAGCCTCGTAAGACTATGTAGAGTTCATTAATTAAAAAATTTACAGGTTGTAAATTCTGATATTTCCATTGAATTGGGAGCCTTCACGTACACTTCAATGACTACAAAATCAGTTGCGTGAAAATTAATGAAGACTCAACCTCTTGTAACTTAGTTTGAGCCTCATACACTGTAGAAGTCACTCAACCGCCATGCATCACTACTCCGTTTTTATGTTTTTAAGAGTATGTTTGAGGTCTTCCTTTTCATGGCTTACGTCTAGCAAAGCTTAGTGAGTGAGCTTATGTCCTTCTATCATGACTGCACTCTAACATGATTTATTTTTCTGCAATGACGGACGTGATGCCCATACGTCATGTTGCACATCACCCAAGGCTTGTTTGGAGCAAGAACAGCCTCAACGTTTCACTAGGCATGCTCTTACGACTGCACCATAAAGTTAAGGATCATTCAGATACTTGTAGCTATCCCATAGGTATGCACAAATACATGTAGTCTCCAAATTTTACCCATTTATGATGCTATTGATCTTAAGTGATGAGGAAGTATTTTAATTCATTACCATGAGGCCAGTTTAAATAGGCAGATGACACTTCTGTGGCAAGGAACATTTGGGGTTAGGGGGTAGACTTCTGCATCTTGTAAAAGTTTCACGTGTAGTCACCCGTTTACTTATAGACAAAATATCTTTTCTCTA
This sequence comes from Orchestia grillus, assembly GCA_014899125.1. Taxonomy (NCBI): domain Eukaryota; kingdom Metazoa; phylum Arthropoda; class Malacostraca; order Amphipoda; family Talitridae; genus Orchestia; species Orchestia grillus. The sequence continues at coordinate 79,671 of VOMN01033853.1, read as the reverse complement.
CGGAGTCTACAGAAGAAAATCAATGACCGCACTGCTCCAAAGCTCTAAAGGAAAATAAATTACAAGCTCAAACCCTATAGGTCTTTACCAACCTTGATTTTGTGGATTGTGATTATACGACAGAGCGACAAGATCTCATGCGTCGTCGGTCCTGCTGCGTATGTAAAATAATACTGAGGTGAGGTAATATTTTAATTAATGAGCTTATCAGTTGATTAGCGTAATTATTCGCATGCCAGTGGTTGCATCTACTAAAATTCTTTGGGACAACTTGGACGAATTCACTAGGAAAAGAAGAATGAACTACATAAGGTTTATTACTTTTGATACTTTGTTCGTCTGAAATTGAGGATTCGTGGTAGATGAATACATGTATAGTGTAATTATTCGAATATTCCTTCTTCACTACAGCAGCAAAAATTTTTTTGCTTGTATCTGCTCGTCTCCTCCTTTTCTTTCGCCGAGCAGAACACAGCTGCAGAGTTCCTTTTCAGTGACGGTTTATTGACCATCTTATGATTCGCGTTTCAAGTTTTCTGATGCCACGCTATTTCTGTCGTTCTCCAGCCCTGAGTGTTGTACTCATTTTCACTAAGAATTTTGGTAGTGTTCTCTAAATTCTCCTGTATCATCACGGAAATAATCTTTAATCATTTATCCCTAAGAGGGCATAAAATAGGCAATAGGGTTAGGTTAGTTAGGGGTGACTATTAGGCTACCTCAACTATGAATAGGTCTTTGGGACTCCTTTCTTTCGTGCTCACTATACTGCCTTACATTTTCACGCCTTCCTCGCTATATCTTCTTTGTATTTTCTTCCTCTTCATTCATAATTTGCTGTTCTATGTGGAGGGGATCCTGTGTGTAAACACACCTTGCGCAAAGATTCTCCGTTTCTAAAGCCCACACTAAATAGTCCCTTTTCTTCCGGTGGATGATAGTCCGAGTTACTGAAGCGCTGCTACCTGTACTACCCCCACTATTACTTATTTTAATCAACCGTCGCCAAGGTGTCAAAAAATAATCTATTCCATTCGGTAGAATGAAATTGAGTAGATCTCATACCTTTGTAATAAGGAATAATTTATTTTAACAAGCTCTCTACCATTTACTCATTCACAAACATGACAATCATGGTGAGTGTCGAGACTTTGTGAGCTATTGCACCTTTTGTTTCTTCTTCACTTGATGATGTGACACCCCTGTCGCCTGGGTTGAGCCCTGCGGGAGGACGCACGCAGGTGTGGGGGGCGGTCAGTTTGCGCAACATTTCGCACTGTGTACACCGAGTACAGACTGTGCGTGCTCTGGCGCCTCCGTCGCTAGTTAGCACGTGCAAGTTTGTCGTGCAGAAATGTTTGCTGTAGAGTGTGGTGCGCCAGAGCCGTCTCGCATCTCATCTGATGTACATATTCCCAAGAGAGGTCACCTGGACATGTTCAGCCTAAACGACTTTTTTGGATTTATGTAGAATTCTGAAATTTACTTTTGTTTCTTTGATTTAATTTATTTTTTACAAGTTTATAGACTTTGCAATGCTAAATTTGATTTATGTGACGAACTTTGCAATCTTGGTTTAAGATTCATTTGACTCCAGTAGTCCATTTTAGTAACATTCAGGAGAGTCGATGTAAACTGCCGTGTAGCAATAAAAAGAAGGCAGATGTTAGTTGCCGCTCTCAAATCTTGAAGCGTCGTTCGAGGAAACGGACTCGATCATAATAATTATGTATTATCACTTTTCTAGAAGTCAGCTCTCAATTCCACAATCTGACCTTATTTACTGAATGATCAGTATTGTCCGTCTAAAAATATAATGAAATAAATGAATCTTCACATGTACTTTTGAGAGTCCACCCGGGCCATCTAAACAGAATTTTATGTAATCTTTACTCTTTAATTTTGTCACTTAGAGCAGAGGTATGAGCTCCTCCTAGGTCTGTTGGAGGGGTGGAATACTGTAGGAGTTGCATCAGTCTTTGGAAAAAAGTCGAGTTCATCCTTTTATAATTTCTCCAACTTTCCTGCCAAAGATTTGGTGTCCAGCTGTAAGTGACGTCAGCGTGAAGGTTGACTGTTAGAATTCAATTCATCAAAACCGTACCTTTGGAGCACCAGTACAGAAAAACTTTCTCCTTATCTGCACAATGTCTAACAAAAATTTTTTTCTGGGTGATCATCACGGAAAATAAAAGTGTTCACAATGGGCAACGATATCCTGCGCATGCGTAGCATATATACGTATCATGATAATAATTCTGAGTCAACTTTGAAAACTTTTTCTAACCATTGAACACCCATGTAAGATTTGGAGTTCAAGGATCGTTGACACTTTATTTTGATAATTTTATAGAATCCAGCATGTGTAGATGCTGATACTATTATATGGCAAAATTGTATTTTGCAAGAAATATCGACTGCGATGTCTGTGAAGTAAACTGACATCCTCTTATACTGGTTTCTTCACACATATGGGCCGATAGAACCCGTAATTTGCTGTTCATTCAAATAATGAGCAGTAAAACAGAACGAACTGCATACGAGGGCCATATCAAAATTTAATTATTTTTCAAGAGCGAACGAAAGTATACAGATTTTATGTTCCATTATTTTTTATATCATTATGATGCGTACTGCTAAGTTAATATTTCTAGTAATAATGTTTCTATACCTTTTGCATAGAGTTCAAGATGAAAAATCTAAGTATAATGTTAATGCACTAGCCTATACTCTCTGTTGACATAGATATTTCGTTGCCTTTAAACTGCCTGCAGTTTAAAACAGCTTGTGCAGTTGCGAATACTGCACCTTACAGCGGGTGTAACTGTGGACCCACGCTCGCAGTGCTGGTCTTGGAGGTGTCAAGGTTCACAGTCCAACATTGTGGCCGCCATGACAGTCGTTCAGGATTTGTTTACTGCCGGGGATGCAATTGCATGCACTTTTGCTTCAAAATGGCGTTCGAATAAGACTTGTGTTCACGGATGTGCGGCAGCCCCAAGTTTGTGGAGGTAATTTAGGGCGCAAAAAGCTGGCCAAAAAATTGAACTTGACAAAAATTGTACAACTTAAATTCATGAGAATGAGGCGTCGAGATTGTTTGCAAATTTGACTCAGAATAACAGAGCTGCTAAAATGCAGATAAATATCTCACGACTCGTTTTCTAAATCGCCAGAGTTGAGCACCGACGATCTGCCGTTTCTATTATTGTGCAAAAGAGAATATAACACCGTGAGTTTTTTACAAGTCATAGCTGCGTCATATATTCAGGAAATACATGCACATACGAAAATGTTAACGGCTTATATGAATATGCTTCATTTATATACGATTTTACAGAGTTTGGGTGGCTCTTTCAGCCCCTAAATTCAGTCTGGTAAAACGATTCTAACGTCAAAGTCTACACCCACTCAGAAATGCCTCTTTGCTAGTAAGTCTAGGACAATAGGGCACATTAGTTATGCGAATGAATATTAACTGATCAATAGCTTTAAAATATCAGTCAAAGGCTGAAGACTGGGTGTTAGCTCTGACTTCCTAATACGCAATAGGCGTAATTTCATTTTTTGTCTTCATGTTTTGTTCAAGTGAAGAATTATTTTCGGTTAAGATAAAATTGAAAAAAAAAATCACATTGCTAAGATAGAAATACTGTTCATCAGCCTAAAATACCATACGGAGCTAAATAGAGGTAGCTAAAGCTATATATCGGAACGAACAAACTTCTTGTTTTACCAACCCATATGCCAAATGTCTGTGCAGCAACACTTGTTTAGGCATGGGTGCGCTGTCGGTTAATTTTAAAATGTTTTGCGAATGCAATCAACCCTCAAACTTTAAGTAAGGTGCGTAGTAACACGAGCGTGGGCACGCTGGAGCATATCTTCAAATGCTTGGATGGCTCATGAGCTTTTGGCTGTATTAAAATTCAAGATACATCCCGTCCACACATTTGCGCATGAGGAGTTACACTAGCAGCGAAGCTAATGGTGGTTTCCGTGTAACTTATTTTGTCAGTGCAGCTACAGGAGTGACGGACGGGCAGACAGGCGGACAGGCAGATGTGGCCTGCAGCCAGGCAACATCCGCGTGGCGGTGGCGTGTAATGACAGAGGTGCGTAGCACAGATACCGCTGATTTCCTTTTGTGTTCCTTGCTGTTTATTGGCTCTGCCTTGCGGGTGCTCCATGCATAGTTTCTCAATGCATAATTATTGTTTTTCCATCCCATAAACTCCCCGCAAAGCTTTCGGCAGTTCTCGCTCTGTGGAGCGGTCATATTCATTTTGTTCGAGCACTGCTCAACTCTCCCGTAAAAACAAAAAACTGTGCATCGGTAATCTATTTCAAAGAAAATTACCTCTTCGTCGTGATAAAGAAACGTACCGAAACTAGGAAATATTCAATTTTGATGTGACTGCCATGTTGTAGGAGGCCACACGTATTTTGCATACAATCAAAAACTGAATAATCATGAATCAAAAACTTATATAATTGAGTGATTAATTATCAAATAATTGTTTATTAATGAAAAGTAAACTCTTCATTGACATACGCAAAATTCTGAGTGAGTTACGCTCGATTAGCCTCGAAAAATACCCAGCACCCGAATCAATGCCCCTGCACATTCTGGGTAGCCATGTCGTGATTAAAGCTTGAGCGTAAGGAGAGCTGTTACAATGCCAGTTGAACTAGGTGCGTTGGATGGGATCAGTTTGCATCGAAATAAGTGAACGGGACGTAGGTCCACGCGTAGCCTGAACATCCAAAGAGAGACCACTGCAGAGTGTGTGGCGGTGATCAACAGCGTACAAAGGAGTACAAAGGATGATGTAGCGAATGCTTCTCCGCCAGACGACGCTCACAATTTCACTAGAAGAGAACTTAAACTGTAAAAAAGCCCATCAAATTTCCACGTTCATTGATATCTAATAGTTTTTCAACAAGTAATTGAAGAATTTAGTTGAGCATGTTTATGGAGATATTTTTAGGATACTTATAGTAAGTCTTTTGAGTGTGCAGTATGAATAAAAACTTATTTTGTACCTACGGTCCCGCCAAAGCACAGCATTTCACGGCTCCTCAGCTGCTCCGATATGCAGCTCCAGCAGTAGCAGCTGCCGTGCGTGGTGGCGGTAGCAACAGTAAAGAGCTAACTGCAAAATGCCGCGAGAGCCCCGCTTGCTTCAAGATATCGCAGACAGTGCTGGCTGTGCCTGCTCGAACCGACCGCCTTCTCTTGCTTATTTTGACGATCGCTAGTTAGAACCGGACTGTAATGGAGACCTCGCAATCAGACCCAGTCTTATCTAAGAAGAGAGTGTGTAGTTTACATCATCATTAACTTCTGGGTATCTGCGAGAGAATTAGGTACCTTTGTAACGATTTCCCTTCCCGCAAAGTTTCGAATTTACAAAACAGAAGTAAATTTTCGTCGGTTCACTTTAAACGTATATGATTCTCCGTATCTTCTCAGCATACATAATTTAATGACGGCTCAAATTCTTCGGATTTGAATAGAAGTTTCTTCGTAAATGCTAGCACCTAATTGGAAGGAGCATGAGAAAATGTAACATCAGCTGGGAGTGGAGTCTTCCTTCCTTGTTACAGAAACTAAAAGACTTTCAGGGGTGAGAGAACTCCATGCATGCATGAATGTCATAAAAGGCGCTTGCAATCCTATATAAATATATGCGAATTTCCTACTTGTTTCATGTCCCATTATATTTGTGCTCAATTTGTTTTAGTTTCAGTGATCCGATGCATATGTGCTCTTGAGTCAAGAGCTCAGATTTCTAATTTCTGGGACTGAAAAATCTGACCACACAGAAAAATTGTGTACAAAACACATGCGATTTACCCGCACCTCTACCGAGGACTTCCTGTGCGAAATGCGCTGCTTCAACCCGGGACAGGCGGCGATCTGGTTGTGCCCGCCGCCCGGTCTTCTGGGCTGGAGCCGCGTTCTGCCCGCCCAGTAATGCGACTTCAAAACTGGTCACAAACAATGTTTCCTCATGAAGTATAGGGGGTGAAAATTATTCCAACAAAAGAGCGTGTACATTGAAATCTTTTCTGAGGCAATTGTTTGAACCTTATCCTTTTCAGGGATTGGTAAGAACACAACGGCGTCGCTTGAAGCTTGGGATGCGAGTGGAGCTTATAAAAGGCATCCTAACGATACGTATATGCGTAAATGCCCACTACAAACACCATGTTCTAATTGTTCAATGCATGGCATGCCTTCGCATTAAATTTTGTTTTCATTTAGCTTTAGCCACGGCAAAACTCAGTTGCGATGTCAGGTTCTCTTTTTCGGTAGCTAAACGAATTCGAGTTCAGATGGCGCACGCGTTCCGAAAAGTTGCTGTGGCAAGCGCAATTTTTTCCCTGGATGGCTGAACTCATCGCAGACCTGCACAATAATGGCTAGTGTTGAGACATCGCTCTTTTGAGAGTCCTTGTTGAATATTTGTTTGTACACAACTGCATCTCTGAGTGCAGGGGTACAACTGTAGGTGTGAGTGCAAAGGCACAACTGCATCTCTGAGTGCATGAGTACAACTACAGTTGTGAGTGCAGGGGTACAACTGCAGCTGTGAGTGCAGGGGCACAACTGCAGTTGTGAGTGCAGGGGCACAACTGTAGGCGTGAGTGCAGGGGTACAACTGTAGGTGTGAGTGCAGGACACCAATAACAAGGTGTGAGAGTAACACACTTGCGCAACACGCCTCACTACACACAAATTACCAAATCCAATTATGAGCTAACGCGCCAAAAGCTCCCTTAATTCCTGGGGTGGTGGAGATAAAATTCAAATGAGGGTCGACGGACCCAAGCGGCGGCACGGCCGGCTGAGTCGCGGCATTATCGCCCTTTGGTCGCCGCCTTTAGGGATGATTTCTATGGGCACTGGGCGCTGACCGTGCCATTATTGGACGCTGATGGCACGTACTCAAGCATGGATCATTTCTTAACTCACTCGTGGTCTCTCCATCCCCAATTGCGAGTGAGTTAAAAAGGCTCAGAAATATGGCACCGCCAGTCTGGTTGAGTGCGGCTGCGTTGAGGAGAGGCTGAGTGATGGCCGCCCAACACATCATACGCTGAGTGATGGCCGCCCAACACATCATACGGCTGAGTGATGGCCGCCCAACATATCATACGGCTGAGCGATGGCCGCCTAAGACAACATACGGCTTAGTGATGGCCGCCCAACACATCATACGGCTGAGTGATGACGGCCCAACACATCATACGGCTGAGCGATGGCCGCCCAACACATCATACGATGTCCACATTGTCATTTGTCAGTTTTCGATGTCCACATTGAGCAACATCATCATCCTTACACTCTTACACTGCAGGATACTCATCCCTAATGCAAATTGTAGGAAGTTTCATGGTTTCAAGTTGATCACAACCCAGCCTTCGACTTAGTACACAGTGTAGGACGTCCACCCTCAGTAGGTAAAAAATATAGCGGGAATTTCTTCGCGAGCGTGCAACTTTACGGCCGTGGTGCCTCGGGCGAGCCAGAAATCGGCCCGCGGAATCCAGCACCCGTCCAAAAATTTCCTCAATTCAGAGATGATTTTTGACGAGCGGCCGCCACTTCAAAGGCGTCGTCACATGCGCGCCGCTTATCGTGATTGCCCTTTCTGGTGAGGCCGCAGCGCGTCTCTGGGGAAAACGTTGTGGGCTCGGACACGCATTCAAACGTGGAGATGAGGTAGGAAACTTCTTGCGGGAAAATAAGCTATGAACTCGATAAAACTTGAGCGATTCCAAAAATATACGGATGCGAAAAGTTTCAAGCATTTTGCTTTTTAAGCATTGTTGGATTTCGAAAACACCAGAGTGATTGTGTTCTATTGGCAGTATCTGATGATTACGTAATCTTCAAGAAAGCCAAAATTCCACACAATGGGAACAATATGCAAACAAATGCAAATGCAATATAAATAATAGGCCTTAAGCCAGCAAATGTCACTAGCAAGATAACGTTTTTTACGCAATGTAAGAGAAATTAATTCCTCTTCTCTTTGAAAACCGCCACATCTTGCTTTATGCTGGTGCCTGATTTTGTTTAGTGTCTTCAATGTTGCACGGCTAACGAAAGTGTTTGCAGATTGTGTTTTGTCAAACAGTTTACATTTATGTAATTTATCCCGCCATTTATTCCATTCCAAAGGGTTTCGTTAATTCGTAAAAATAAGCTAACTTATACTCAACCGAGAAGAGTGTTGAGTGAGTGGGTACACCATTGCCTGAACGCTGGAGCGTTCTTTGGAATGGCTTTGCAGGGGCAAACCCAATAACAGGAGAAGCACTATCACTGGCAGGATAATTCGATCCACAAGTTAAAACGCTATGTATCTGCATCTACTATCAGATTCTAGAAAATAAATATAGGAGTTGTGGGTCACAGCAATACAATGGGACTGCTGACTCGAAAGACTCGGCTTAGGAGCTTCACTAGATCATCTCGAGCGCTTGCAGAGGGTCACACTTTGCAATTATAACCTCCTGAGTACATACGATAACTAGTTAATAGAAGCATTAACGGCTAATATAGTGTAATATGAACCAGGTTGAACAACTGAGAAAGGTAGTTGTGTTCTGCACAACTGGCTTCATATGAAGCTATGGAATACCGTGGTTCTAGAACGTGAATTTAGAAAGGATAAATTTGTATCGAACGCCCACCGGGATGCAGGCGTAACGGGACAGTGTTTTCTAAGTTTGAAGTCTGACTCGCTCACGCGTTCACCACATGGAACTATCCCCCGAATGATGGTACAACGAGAAAACATTTTTTGACTTAGAGGTCTTTGATTTGTTCACATGCTCATTACATAGAACTATCCCCCGAAGTGGTATCTCATCTCTCATCCCCTCCCCCTTCCCACAGCAGGTGCCCTGCTGACGCAACACGTAGCCTAACGATGTGTTGTTACTCTGTGACGTCACCCGCTCGATAGGGCAGGAATTCTTGGGGTTATTTAAAGGGCACGATCTCTATTCTGCGCAATGATGGACGCCCAATGCCACGCTGTTTATCGTAACAAATGGAAGCAGGATTGTGTGGGAGCGCGCACTCGCACCGAGGTGGGGGCTTGGTGATGCATGCCCTGTGTGGTGCATGCGGTGGTGTAGGGATGCACGTACACAGTACCCACTTCTGGGCACGCACTGCACGAATACGAGATTCATGATACTTCATGACGCGACGCATGAGCTAAAGTGAGCCCTCGTGAATGAGAATTTCTCTTCTTGAAAATCTCAGCTCTTTAGAATCGTAGAAAATATATCAATTAAAGGAGATCAGATTTGGTGATTCAATACACAGCACAATCTGCCTGATTATGCAAGTATACGTTTATAATAGAAATTTCAAAAACCTTTTGTACTTTCAGGTTTTGTTCAATATTATATTCCAACCTTTAATTTGTTAGAACAGGGGATGCCAAAGATCCATTTTGTAGGAATAGATGAAACATCAACGGCGTTTTTTTTCATTTGTTGATCCTGGCTTCCCAGCGCTTAAGCAGCGTGCGTTTCCAAGAGAACGGTAAACGAAACTTTAGGATGTATCACCCGGGCATCCGTAAATTTTAACTTAAATTTTAATTCACATATTCCAACTTTTGTATGATTTAAAGTTCAAATAATTTGAACGATATTGAAAACTAAATTAAACAACTGTACACTTAATTCTAATGTTCTTCAAAGTTCGAATTTTAGGATTTATCTGCTCTGTTTGATTATGTAGGTTCACGATAAATATTAAAAGTGAGCTTGGAACTGGTATGTCAACACTAGAAATATCCCAGGAGTTACGTCGAGATCACCGTACTATCAAATCCCTTGTGTTTCCCGGTAAAACACGAAGGAAGACACCAGAAAGAACTCGTTTAGAAAAGTTACCTGTAAGTGATATTCGTAAGATAAAGTTAGAAGCTTCTTAACTCTTCATTCTGCCAGCAAGGATATTTTTGAGGCGGCTGATGCTCCAAAAGTTGATAAAACTACCAGATGTAGGACCCTTGCTACTCATGCCAGAGTGAGGAGTCCCATCAAAAGGCCCCCATTGAACAAAGTAAACAGACCCGAAACGTTTGAATGAGCACAGAATTGCAACAGACGAAGGCCAATTTCAGCAATGTAATTTTCACTGATGAGTTCCGAGCGACGCTCGATGGACCTGATGGTGGTCATCGGGTTTGCTGTTGAATGGTCGTTCGGCAGGAGTGCACATTTGTCGACAACAAGGAGGTGGGGGAGTCCTATTTTTGGCAGGTGTACAAGGAGACGAGTTAATTGACCCCTACAAACTATAAGGAGGATTGAAACTGACTTAAAATTCATATGTTCAGCTCTTGGAGGACGCCTTTTTTCCCTAGCTTGATGATCAAGTAATTATGAAAAGAAGTTCTTTGATGTTTCAACAGGATAAAACATCTGCACACAGACCAAGGAATATGACAAATGACTGTTAGACAGTGTATTCAAAAAACATAATTTGATGCCATGGCCTCCAAACAGTCCCGATTTTGATCCTGTGGAAAATTTGCGGTCGATTGTCAAGGGGAGATTTTTTGCTGATAGCAAACAATAGTCAATCTTAATAGACTTATGCGAAGCAATTGAAAGTGTTTGAGAACAATAATTCGAAAATAACGTGAATAGTTCTGAAGCTCGCTATTCTTTCCAGAAATCATACGCGTACAACACAATATTGTCTAAAAAATTACTTTGCACAACCTAGAAGAATGCGCTACTCAAGTACGGCGCACACGTTTGGGTAGAGTTGGGACCTGATGTGCACCGATGCTGGAATACAAGATGAGCTGTCGGAAAGACTGGTAGCTGCTCCGAAGAAGATAGACTTCACGGCTCCGCGTAAGAATTTGAGATACTTGCAACCAAATCGTTAAAAACGCAATTTTATTGCTTCAAAAATATAAAATATGCCAGAGTTACGGTGGCCCCGCACTGCACACAGTCGCTTCTCAGAGATGTAACACAGCGCCTAAAGGTAGCACATGCATGTGCGTGCACCTGTTGATGAATTACACGCGTTAGAGTTTGCGTTGCGAGGTGTTTGACGCACGCTCATCCGCTGGTGCGCACGAGAGAAGGTGCTCAGCCGCTTACAGACTGATGGATGTGCGGCTGGCGTGTCTGGGCGCTCCTCTGCCTAATTTGACCGTTCTGTTGCAACGCATCGCCAGTCATCGAGCATGAAGATCCTCCTATTAACGCAGGCTGTAAACTCTATTTCGAGCCGAGACGTAAAAATTGCCTTCTTGATTGAAGTGTGTTTTACTTGTGCTTGCAACTTCGTCCGTCTTGTTAGCTACGGCCACAAACGTGCCCTGCGCTGTCTGGTCACCAGTTTTCCAGTACTTCCAGCACCTGACTTTACACGCAGCTAATGAGCAAGTCGTTGCTCATTAACGCAATCATAATTTTATACCTATTAATCGCTTGAATGGAATTTTTTATTAAATCGGATAGTTTGAAGTATGCTATGCGTCTTCAATGCAACTTTTTTCATTGAATGCATCAAAATGTTAAGTACGTTCATTTTCCTCTGTATCATAAACCCAGAGTTTGCCATAAATGTCTGATTAGATGAATTCATCTATTATATAAGGATAGAAATATCAAAAATATATTTTTTGGTAGCACTCTGTACTTGGCAGAAATTTTATTTCTTCCATCGTGCTGCACATCTCATTTTTGCACTCCAGCAACATACGGCACACTTACACTCGAGCAACATACGGCACACTTACACTCCAGCAACATACGGCACACTTACACTCCAGCAACATACGTCACGCTTACACTCGAGCAACATACGGCACACACTCCAGCAACATACGGCACGCACACAGAGGGCCTAGACGCAGAGGTCAAGATCTGTCTCAAGTAGCGGTGGTAATTAGACTTGAGGACGAGATGCACCCTTCGATCGCGGTGCCAGGCGGTGGCTTGATGTGAGACGACGAAGTGCATGCTTCACATACCTCGCTGGACAGAGCGAACTAGCAGGTCTGGAAATTTGGTGATAAGGCTTAAGAACTGTTATTCTTTATTATCGCTAGGAGCATGACTCGTCCTTAAGGAATTAAAAAATCATTTTTAAGAACCAAATGCCAAAGGAACGGAAAAATATTTCGTTCGTAGGGGAATTGTGCTTTTGCAATCCGCGACCTGGCAAGCGGAGAAGGGTCCGTTCGCGTCGGCGGCTGACAAGATGGCTGCCGAGTTGCATTGCGTTTTGGTAAAGTTGAGTTCTGACGCAGGTCTGACTTCGTCGTTGGAGTGATGGTAATTTCCGCCGACTACCGTACAGAGATTTACTGTAACTGTGGCAGATGTAAGGCTATAAATAATGATTTTAACATTGAAATTAGAGTCTGAATGGATATAAATTTTTGAATGTTACTGCGTCTAAATGGATTGTTCCACATAATCACTTTCGTTAGAGTCAAGCGAGCGCAATGGCTGTGTGACGCCAAAGGAAAACTTTGCATTTATTCATTGCGTACAGTAGAGTTTGTGCTGCAAGGTGCTTGACTCGCTGTCTATGGACGTTTGTAATGACATTAAAATCTTATTTTCATTTTTACGGTTGCAGGAAACTTTTAATTTTATTTTCCCGTAATCAAATAATTAGTTATAATCGTATGAAACAAAAGTGTTAGCTGAAGCTGCTCATTCTTAGGTCGCCTCTGACACAGGGTGAGCCCAACTCCCTGAAGTCAAAATAAGCGGTTTTATTGATATTCCTCCCGAAGTCTCATTCGCTTTATATGAAAGGAATCAGCAGTCTAATTCTCAACTTTTGAGAAAATTGATTACATGAATGGTCTCAATGTTTGAATAAGTCACTCAGTAACGTAAAAGATGCCTGCTCGCTATTTTGGTAATCTAGATCTAGAATTCGATACAACGTTCCGAACAAAGTTATCAGTCCGAGAGTTATAAAAACTTGGAAGTCGTCCAAGTCCAAATGCTCTGAGCAAGAAGCTTAATTCCTTAGCTTTTCATGGTATGGGAATTTCTTAGTAAAAATGTTGACGACCCAGATGAGCAATCCGATAGCAATTTAATGGGCTATTGGAAACTAAATCTATCTGTGCAATCGGATCATGCTTTAATTGATAATAAAATAAGTTACATCAAAACGCCGAAAGGTTGCCGATGATCATCTCATTTCTCGTCATTATTCGAATTTTACTGGTGTCGTTTAGATTATGAAGCAGAGCTTGCAGACAGCAAAAAATCATGTTTAACTTCTAGTTGATTATTAGGCTTTTTACCAGTTCAGAACGAACTTTATCATTCTTAACAGCAGTGACGTTGCCTACTTAACTTACGTGTATCTTAAATGATCTTGTAGTGCGCGTTGTATGTAACTGGCAAGCGGGACTTGGACTCAAGTTCTTTTTATTATGAGGTTCTTGTCGAGTTTTTGACACGTGAATTCCTCACTAAATGAATTATTTCACATGATTAACTTGGACGCATTTTGGAGTAGCAAAACATTAGCTGAAGTCGATTATTACACTCGGAAATTTTCGTTAGAATGAAAAAATCTTCCAAAAACTAATACTTCGTTCATATTGCACTACGCAGTGCTGCAGTGTACTTGTCATCAGCAACCTAGACTAACGACTGCTCCTCTTTTTACCCAAGAATATTTCGTGTCGAGGTGAGTTATTTCTATTTTATGTAGTCCGGGTGTACAGCGACAAACATGAACCGTTGGATCGTCTAACTCAAGGTCCTGCGGAGCTCGTGTGAAATGCATATTTGCAATGAAAATTTTCAAGGAAAGCATCATCATCATCGTGATGCATATCCGTAGCGGATAAAAAAGTTCTCGGTATCTTAAGAACATAATATAACCCTTTCCTCCTCGAGTTAATAGCCCCTACTTTTTTTAAAGAACTGTTTTTCATCGCTAGTGCTCCTGATGCCCTAAAATTTCGTCACAAATCGTTGAACCCAGAGCAGCCCGCCTCGCTCTTCGTGCAATTTGAAGAACCCCTCATGGACGCGCAATTTGAGACAGCATAACTCCGATGTGTATCCATGCTATTGCATTATTATAAAACGATCTCGTTTAGCCACGCAAAACACTGTATTACAGTTTAATCGCGACTAATTGAGTGCAATAAGCTGGGAGCCGTCGAGCGGTGGTGTTTTGGACCGTCTGCTGTGCAGCTCTCGGTCGGCTGTTGCCGTCCTCACTCTACGAATGTATGGTAACCGGAGGGACTTATGTTCGAATGGCTTAATAATAAGGAATATATTTCATCTTATATTATTAACAGTGCATATTATTATAGTGACATGACTAATAAAATATCAGTCGTTGACTAATGACATACTGACGCCGTCGTAGATATTGTACTCCTATTCCCGAGCACGCTTAATTAGGTGTGTAGTAGAAAATATTGTGATTTTGTAAAGATTCCTACAGCATAAATTCGGTGAAATTTTCCTAAGGGAGTGCGGTCACTTGTGGTCTTTATAACGAAATGAGGTTTTGGTCTGGCCTATCCATCACCACATGTCGTCCAACCCGGCTAATCAAGATGAGGGCTGGCCAAAAGTGCGTGTGTGGACATCTATGCGGGCACCTAATGAAGCATTGCACGTCGCTGCAAGTCGGGGCTCCTTCAGGCACCTTGAAAGAGGATCATCGTCTTCTAAAACTAATTAAGATTTTACGACTTTTTGAGCCGTTCGTCTAAAAAAGTCGGCGGAAGAACAAGCCCGCTCAATAAAACGGTGTCATTTAAGACGAGTTTATGACGCCCGGCCGATCGCAGTTTCGTGCTCCAAAGCCGCCTTTACGAGTCGCTCCGACGCTCGAAATTCGAATATCTTCGCGAAACTTGCCGGCCTTGTCGCATCGAAACACTTCGCTAATTTTAACGGCGCTCGCTTGGGAATTAAATCGTCTTCCGTCCACCAATCTAGGGAGACGATCCGCTTATTATGACTTATAACTGAGAACAGCTTATTTGATTTGAAGTGCAGACCTGCGCATGCGTACGGGCGCTCTCGCTGCTTGGTCAACAGTTCACTTAACGTCAAGCGAGGCAGAGCTTTTGTATATTTTTCAATATTTCTTGCTATTTAATGTCATACATATATTCATTTAATTTAAGTAAATGCACTTATGTATATAGTGCTGTATCTGGGAGTTGTCTTCATATCAGCATTTTTCAAGATACCTAACCATTTTATCCTTTGAAAATTTTATTTATAGTTGGTGGTGGCGGTTGGTCGGACTCTTGCATAATTTATTGTATGTATTTATCCGGTGAATTATTGATTGGAGTAAAATACAGGGTTTCATTAAACAGCTCTCCAACAGTGTGGGAAACTGCTACGTGCATGCAAGGAGCAGTTATCATGTCGATAAAAGAGCTCTGTAAGAGGAATGAGGTAAGTGAATAGCCTCCTCTCCGAGTATGGTTGAGATTGAGGTACACTCGCGCGAGGTCGTTTTCGATGCTAAATAAACATGTACGTAAGATTGGAGAATTTCTAGAGATCTGGTGCATAGGGTTTGAACTTAGAGTTGATTCATTTACTTGTAACTATCGGTACAGCAGCGGCTGCCAATGACTGCATTGCCTTGGTATACGTTAGGAGAAACATGAAAGCTTATGAAGCCTGGATTAAAGTGATGAATCGTTTGGAATGAAAACAGCAGATGGGTGAATGTTAGGTTGTGCGGAGAAACTCAGTAAAAAGGGAGATGAAATACTTATAATACATATACCAGTTCTGCCGTAAATGTTGGGGCAGATAAGTTACTCCAGAAATTAATTAAGGCATAAATAGATATGATTACGTTAAAATGTTCGATTAAATTGAAGAAAACTCGGCTAGCTGATAGTGAAACATGAGCCAGTATGCGTAGGTCTGGCTTTTTTTCGAAGACTTGATACCATCAATAAGTTGTCAAGCTCTGACTCTCTAACAAATGAGCAACAACTGATTAGAAAATTAAAATTGGAAGTATGTACGAGTATACAAGTGACTAAAGGCAGAATGAATAATTTTCGGGGCAAGAGAATAGCTATGTGATGAATGTAAGTCTTTAGGGACTACGAGATGCTACGCTGCAGTCCAAAATCAACGGAAATGTGAATTGTGCAGTGCATCTTTAACGCTGCTGTAGCAGGGCCCGACCGAGCGCCTTACAGCACCAGGTCTATTTCCTGAGGAGTGGCAGGGTATATATATAGTTACCACGTTTCTGGGGGGTAACCCGACAACAGTTGATGGCCCAAAGGTGTGTTACCAGCACAGCCATTGAACTTGTAAGAAGCTTTTACTAGAGTTTAAATGAATAATTATACGCCTTTTTTCTTACCTCTTTTTAGGGTAAAGATGAGATGTAACATGATTCATTTAGTTGAGTAAAAATTAAAAACTTCAGCTGGGATTTTTACTTTTTATTGCCTCGCAAGGAAAAGTCTCGTTAGCTGAAGCTTTTAATTTTTACTCAGCACGAACCTTGGAGGTCCCATCTTTTCCTCTATAACGACGAACGGACCCCGATTCATTTAGAGTAAGTTAACTTTTAAAATTTCTTTTGACTGCAGCGTGTATGTCTAACTAATAGACAAGTTAAAATCTTAGTTAAGTGAACTTGCACTAAAAGAGAATGATCAGTTTTACTCAAGGATCATCAGTTGCTTATAAAATGAATGAATGTGATCTAACAATCATTTAAAAAGGTGATACAAATAATTCTTTTTAATGGTATTATGATCAGGATCTATGACTACAGCGCACGATACATTGTTTTATCAACACTAAAGTAGTTCTGGCTCGGCCAACGCCAAGGAATTAAGCGTCTATCAAAACACAGGTATCTCAGTTACCAGCTGCACCGAGCTATTTAAGTACATAGAAATACTTTCAGGGCTTGGATGTGGAGGTAGCCTCCAAAAATATGACGCCATGTGTCTGCGGTGGACATGATAAAAAGCAAAAGCATCACAACTCAGGGAAGGCATTTTGATGGCGTAATAAACTTGGTGATGAACGAAGTCAATTCCTTTTGGCTCAATAGCAGCCGACCTCGTACCGTGCTAGAAAGCTCGCACTTTTTGGTCTTGATCGAACGTAGAGAGAGCGCTCTGAACGGCCCGACTTGGCAGCTGCTTACACGACGAGTCTTGGGTTCAGGTTACTCGCAGCCTCGCACGCGGGCATTGCGAGCACCTCACTGCTTGAGAAGTGTTCGCTCATATCTTGCTGGGGAACTCGAAATCTTAGGGCCTTACTTCCAGAACGAGACCTAACATGGGGAGCATAATATTTTCGCAAGCTTAAAATTGCTTCGATTTCGCTCGTTTGACCAAAGTTGGAGTGCATCCACTGAGGGTAAGACACGAGTTTGTTTTAAAGCAACGATCGATGATGACTCTTAGCTGGGGGATGGATTTGAGGAAGTGAGTTTCACAAACTCAATTTGTTCAATTTGAGTCTCAATTATAATCAAACTGTGAAATCAATTGTGATTTCCAACAGTAGAGTGCGAGTACAGTAAACAAATAACATTTGTCTATGTTACATCATTCCTTAAGAAAAAGTTTATGGTTATTAATGTAAAAGATCTTAGATATGTATATTTATACAATTAAGATATGTTTACTATGGATGATCCTTTGTAAGTGCACCTGCATTTCAAGTGTTCACGCAGGTGGATGAACGTCTGCGTATATCTGAACTCAAATATCATACGTGTAATAAAGCTCAATAATTTCTTGTCGGAAAAACCTTGCAAACACGACAACGTCAGATGGGCAGTCGCATATTACAGTAATGATAGAATGACTTCGTAAGCCAATTGATCTATGTCCGTATGGCCTCTAAATAGGGTGCTCACTGTACCGTCAGTCGAAGTTATCGTTATCTATACAAGTTTTAATTCACATGGCAAATCTACCTCGAAGTCATCGAGTTGGATAGTAATTGTAAGACTATCTGAATAATGGGCCTGCGAGCTCGTTAACGAAGGGCTCAATTATGGTGAAGGTTGCTGATTGATATTTACCATTTTATCTGCCATCATTGTTAACGAAGGGTAGTTGGAGAGAATGGAGTTGTAGAAGACATTAGAATAATTCAGTACGATAAGTTGGGAGGGACTCCCTTCGTGGATACAAAATTGTAGACTGCAGTACCAAAATTAGAGAATTCTGGCAATTCCAATGTAGCACTGAAAACTCAACTTGCTAGTACTTGCGAATAAACCAAGTAGTATTGAGTAATACAATTCTACTGAACAGAACAGGGGTCTGACTGCGTCCGTTTGAGATTCTGCATTTTAGGTCATTAATATATTCTTTTTCAGGCAAAATACTGACATAAAGAGTATTTGGCAAAATATTATCATCACATGCACATAGCCCATGTTTCACATTGTCTACCACGAATGCCATACTGCAAAGGCTCTCCACCGATCTATTCAGTGTAGCAGTAACGCTGTTTTAGAAGACAATACTGATCCCATGCCTAACTTACTAATAAACATAGCATATTTCAGGAGCGAATATTTTATTTTATAACCCTGCTAATGCATACCAGTCCTTTCATGAGGCTATTGAAGAAAATTTAACTCGCTCGCTACGCGTCACAGAATTAGGCATATAAGTGAGATCGAACGGTTCTGTATGTGTTTTCCTAGTGTTATGGTTTTATTTTGGTGTTACGTTAATGGTCATACTTCCCAAATACTGCTTGAGTGATGCTGTACCAATCCACGTCGTAAATCTGGGGGCTATTGGTGGTGCCCTCATCAAATACAACAACACGAAACTTTTACGGCAAAAGAGGTCTGTGAAGTTAATCGAAAATAACTTTTCTATTTGCGTACACTGTTGTGTTAGTTATTAAGTCAAGAAACCACCACTAAGACCGTAAAATATACTCGTTTGAATAACTTCTTCGATACTTATCATATTTTCCCCACATGGACACAAAGCAGTTCAATGACTTTTCATAATTTTTTTGAAAGAAAAATGAACACTTGCAAGATAGAAAACAAGCAAAAAGAAGGAGCTTGATTTGGACAAGTTGACGATGATAGACGATATTCTTACATGCCGCATCATATGTTAACGATGTTTTCACACAACGTTTTCCGAAGCAAGAAAGACGAACCAGAAAAACATTTAATCTGATGTGCATAGTTGGACAAGTTCCCCCGCCGGACAATGGCCGGATTTCTCGGCCAGGAGGATCACTCTTGCCCCGCTGTGCGTGTTGAAGTCTCCCGCTATAATGACGTGGGATCATCACCTCGACGCATCGACATCACTCTCACCACCTCCTTCTCATTAGCATTTCTTCCATTACTTACAAGAGATTCATTTACATTTGTTAGCTTGCATTATTTCTTTTATTGCCTTCAAGTCGGCTTTACAAGGTGCTTGGTGTTCTACGTGATCTAGTTTTGCAGTTTCTTTCTATCCGCAACTCCATCACTGGTTCAGTATAGCATTCAGTAATTCTAAATCCGATTTCTGGGCGTCTCCATTACCAGTAGTACAGTGCAATGCCTGCAGTGGAGACAAACTGGTACTATGCACCGAAGGGAGACTGTACAGTGTTCGTCTCTCAAAGATTGTTTTGTATGTTTATGTCTTATTGATATACCCGAGCATCACCCCTATGTCTCACTTACAACCGCTACACAGCTCAGCAGTTCCCTCGCTGCGTTTCTTCAATTATGTTTCTACCTTATCTACGTATTTTTCAGCATCCTTAATGTTAGTTCATCTTACAGTTTGCCTCACAAGTATGAAATTTAAGACTCATCGAAAGTAAGGACGGTGAAGTTGAACCGTTGCATTTTATCGTTTCAACTTCACAGTCCTTACTTTTTTGCGAATGCCATACGTACGTAAGCGATGATATTCATTGGCAATAATCCCAATTTCACAGTACTTCCTTCCCCCTCTCTTTTGATTTCTAGCCTCCCACATAGTTTAGACTATATTCATTGATCTGTGCTTCCCCTGACAGTTTGACAGTTGGGAACAGGAGGGTGATGGAAGGGGNTACGCCGGCTCTTCTCCTGCTACCACTTCCCTACCCCCTACGCCGGCTCTTCTCCTGCTACCACTTCCCTACTCCCTACGCCGGCTCTTCTGCATTCCTAGTTCCCATGCGACTCATCACAACAAAAGGGAATAAGAATAAGACGAATTTAAAATATTTCAGTTTTGTTGTGGATATTGCGTGTGTGTTTATCTAAGACGCTAGCGCTCATTTTACAAAAATCTTGGTTACTGCTTGACTTCGTTTTTGTACGAATTTTTATTTGTGTGACAAATACTCCATTTTCTTGTTTCTTGCTTGCCTTAATCAAAGCTCCTGTTACGTTCGTTCTCACTGGAATGACAGTACGAGCTCTATTTCCAATTTGTAGTGTTCCTGGCACACTGATGTCACCGTTGTTGAGTGTATGTATTGAGTGTGTGAGTGTGAGTGTTGAGCGTGTACATTACGCGTATGTATTAGACAAGTGATTTCCCTGATTCTGGGAGGATATATGCTGCTTCAGTCTTTATGTTTTGACTTTTTGTCTGATGAACTCATGTTTGCACCGCATTCTAAATTTCTTTTAATTTTTATTTACTATATTCTCTATAAGCTCTGTAGTCCGCTATTTATTATGTAAACACTTAGCTTAATTTTTTGAGCAATTTAGTTTTCATTCACCTAATATTCTCTTATACGAAAATACGAGCATGCTAGTTGAGATTTGAAATCATACCTGAACATTCAGGTTTAAGTTTACAATATTAATTCAGTATTTAATAAGATCACCGGTAAAACATTTCAGCAGAACAATTAGTGTACGCGTTTCACGACGCCTCTTTGAACCGAGGTCATATTGCAGAAAAAAACATAAAAATTTAGCACGCGTAGCGAATTTCTTTATTATGCTGAAAAAATTTTGTTTCATTCTAATATCTAAAATCAAGTACTTCGAGACTAGGACCGCTACTCTGAGTTTTTGAGAGTAGAAAACACAAATCCAACCAAGAACTAGACTGTAACCATTGTGTCGAGTACTTAGATCATTACTGCTGAGGCGAATACTGCTAGATCCCGGACCCTGAAACGAGTATTGATGGGTAATGAGCTCTAAATTGAGTATTCCAAGTTCCTAGACACTAGAATGAGTACACTTACACTCTAGAGTTCGTGACAAGGTGAGCACTGCAAGTGCCTGACGCGCTCATCGAGCCCCATGGACGCGGTAAATCTTCTCAGAGCAAGAATGCAACTAGTGCTAGGCCTCTAAATTAAGCCCTGCTAGGTGATGGCCTCTAAATTGAGTTTTGCTCTTAAATTGTAAATCAAGTGCTATGCTTTTATGAGACTACTAAGTCAGACGCTTTAATGCGAATCATGAGCGGTATATTGCTGTCATGTCTATTAAATCGAACTAAAGTAGTAAATCACGCTATTCTCGATTCTATGCAACTACCCAATGCTGCTCAGTAAATCGAGCGGCATAAAGCGCTCCATGCTGACCACTAAATCGAGAGGCCTGAATCGTCTGAACGCCGCGAGCCTGGCTCTCCTTTTACTCTAGCCACAATGCTCCCAAATTTAGACACCGCCTGCGCGTATCTGAGAGACTCGGACACCGGACACCCCATACATTGGCTGGAGTGAGCGCAATTTAGCAATAGTGAGTGTTCGCTGACTCGAGTGCTCTCCTGTAAATCACGCTGATAACTTCAGCACAAACAGCAGTCCGCTGTCTGACAACTATACTCAGGCTCGGACTTGTCTTCATGTGACAACCGCACAGGTACGGGGTGGGGGAGGGTCGTAACCCTGCGTCTCTGTTAAACTTGGGAGTCGTACTTACGTTATGAAACCTTAGTTGAGGTGCAACACGCAAAAGTTACAGAAATGCGCTTAAAATTTGTACTTTTCCGTCGATAATGTTGAACTAGGGAATGGTCATTATCAAACTGTGAAAGTTTGTTCCGCAGTCTTTTTGTGAGGAGTGTTAGGGAGTTTCGGTGGGGAAATTGGTGGGGAAGTATGACAGTTTGATAGAATTTATTTCTAGTCATTGCAGAAAGTTTACTGCCTGTAATTAGCAATAGAGAGATATATTGAGGCTTCTTTCATCGTTGAATGTAAACCAGACTGAGAGTATCCACACCTTGATAGTATTCAACATTTCCGTAACTTTTAGGCCCTTTGTTTTCAATCTTACTGTACACAGAGACATTCAGGTGTGCTTGAGTTTCGTGTTTCTTGCTAATTTGTAACAAAGTTATCCCCATCTCATCGTATGAATTTGAGGAATTTGATAAGATTAGTAATCCCAATGTTTCTAACCTAAGCAAACAGACACACCATTGGGACATGACAGGATAATACATTATAGAAACTTTTTA
Organism: Orchestia grillus; assembly: GCA_014899125.1. Lineage (NCBI taxonomy): Eukaryota > Metazoa > Arthropoda > Malacostraca > Amphipoda > Talitridae > Orchestia > Orchestia grillus. The sequence continues at coordinate 57,187 of VOMN01033853.1, read as the reverse complement.
GGTAAGACTATGCAGTGATATTTGCATTTTCAGCTTCCTAGATTAGTTACAGTGCAAAACTCAATACGAACCCTACTGCTTCTCGTGTATTCGCTAGGTTTGACAAAAATAAACATTGCTAATTTGATATGAAGTGGACATGTGTGAAATGATTGATACCTAAGCCGAATAATACAAATATCTTATCAGTTGAGATGAGATAATAACATCTGTTTTATCTGCTGTACGAGCAGACATTAGCACTCAATTCTATTGAATGAGATCTCTGCACTGACACGTGCACCCAAAATGGGCAGTGAGCTCTTCTGTAAATCTAAAGTCGCCTTTTTTAACATCACAACATTGATTGATTGTTAAAGCGTCTCAATTTTAAACGCACTCACGCAAGCTCCGTATTGTTGCCTTCACCCTTCCCTCCCCCTTACGTTGCTCGATGTTAATCTACTTTTCTCCTCGAATTTTATTGAAATACATTTAACGAGCATCTCATTTGCCCTGCAATGTGAAGAGCGCGTTGTAGGGCAACGTCGGGTCGAAAGCCGGCAAAATTATTCGTGCCATTGAGTGAAGCACGTAAGAAGTACGCTGCTGCAGCAGGAGCTCAGTAGCGGGCGCAGCAAAAACACAGCACTAGCAGCAGCGGCCACTCCGTGCACGTCGCTAGCCCCTGACGCGTCTTTGTGGGGCTTCATCAGGCGCCATGTTGGGCTGGCGAAGGCGGCGCGAGGCAGGTGTAGGTGGTGTAGACCTTCACGTGTCTGTGAGAGTACTTTCACGTGCTCTTTGCAGACTGCCAAGTTTAAATTTTGCGCGATTTAACTCCTTTAATTTACGTATTGTCTGCACACCCCCTGGTTTTAGGTCAGCACGAGATAAATTCCTTCATAACATGAAGGGAAATGTCAAAACACTCAGATAAAAGACAATTTCCGATTCATGGAAAACTGAGGGATGACCCTGTGGAGTAAACAGCATTATTCCAAACATTAAATTTGATAACTTTTACATATAATTCAAGATCTCAGTAAGATATTTATTCAGACTTGGTTTCATAATAAATTATTCCATGAGGTAAAGCCACGTAAATTCTTATGTATGCAAAATCAAACCAAGGAACATTGTATCATATAAGTACCTACATATGTCTTGTACCTTCGATCAATATTTCTAATTACTCCGCAGTTGAAAAATCGTTCAATCATAACGGACGAAAATTACTCTTGATGAATTAACAGTGAGTGAAAAAGTATGACAGCCTGAAATCAATGCCAAAATTCTCCTCACAGCAGTGAGCACATTTCTGTACAAATTTCCATTTTCCCAATTTGCGGTGGGAGATTAAGACGAGAAATTTGTAGAAAATCGCAGAGCCGCCTTCACCACCACTGATCAATAACGTAACAGCTGAGGCGCCGCCTAGCCCTCGCTTCAGTTCTGCAGCCAGCGGCCGGCCAGCAGCACGACCAGCTTGTATGGCACATTCGCTGTTGTGCGTCCTCGGACGTTTGTTGCGGACATAATTACTGAAGTTGTTTCTCAATGCATGTGAATGGCTCCTTTCCTTCCAGCTGCTGCACGACAGAATGTATTCTGGCGAAAATACCAAAGCAAATATGTGAGCCTTGAAAACTCTCAACTCTAGTACTCATTACATGGAGTATTAAACTTAAATAGATGAGAGGGGAATGTGAGATTTGTGGGTTGAGGATGTTGATGTGAGAGTTGTGAATATAATAATTTGTGATTTTATGATATTGATGTAGGAGTTGCGCATGTTAGTAGTTGGGAGTTGAATCTATTGTTGTAAGAGCTGTAAGTTAAGGTGTTGATGTAAAAGTTGTAAATGAAAGAGGTAGAAATTTGAATATGTAGATGGTAGAGTAGTGAAATTAGAATTTCTTCTTACCAGGCGCTTGCAGAAAAACGAACAGTAGCACTTCGTTGTGTATTATCTAAATTGTGCAAATTGTTCTTGAATTTACGTTAGCAAATAGTTTGATGCACCTCTACGAAGCAACTAAAAGAATGCATTTTCTCGTGGTAAATCATCAATGCTGTATTTTTAATTTAGAGCCGTCAGTTCTATGACAATGTTGAATCATATCAATTTCAAATTAATGGCTTTATTTAGGATCTGTAAGTGCAGGATTTGTCAATTTAAATGTTATAAAACTTTAAAAATGTGTAGTACGAGAAGGATGACGAGTTCGACCACCTGATGACTGAGAAGCTGTCAACAAGCACAAAGAATAAAACAGGAGACCTCGATGCGAGCTTGGATTTATTTAGATAGCAGATGAAATGCATCATCGTAATGGAATAACAACGTGGTCAATTTTTTGCTGTTGCTTAGCAAGCCAATCGTTATAACTACATTCAAGAACTAGAGGGCATTTTGCCATAACCTGTGTGAATCGAGTGACTTTCTCTTTTTTTAGGGTTAGTAGTGGAATCTTTCCTGAAGGGCATTTCATACACACATGTGCACTGACATGCCTTCTAGTCGAGGTGACATTAAATAAGTAAAAAAATATTCAAATGTTATGAGGACCAATCATGCAGGGATCATTTATGCAGAATGTGTAGAGCAGCCTTGAACTTCGTAAAGGCAAAGCGGATGTTTAGTTCGAATTGTACATTGGTAGCACAATTGAATAACCACATACTCGTGCGCTGAAGCTCTTTATATACAAGCTGGAGTGTATACCTTAATTGGAATTAAAAATGTTCGTTTTTAGGCGTGAATTTACATTTAGAGATTTTGTTCAGTATTTGAATAGATTTGCTGCGATATCTACTATTTGTAGAATCATGCATAGCCTAAAAATAATTAAGAATTAGGCCCTATTTTAGGTCATTTTATGTTTATACCGGTTAGTTGAAAGTCATACACTGAATGGTGTCTGTTCTTCTATTTTGTTGAGCTTTGCAAACCTTGTGAAGCCTTTCAACTTCAATATTTCTAACCCGATACAAATAGGCATGCCAATGTGGCATGATATTACTTCATCAAATCCTTAAAGACTGGATCATGCAATTTTACTGATGTATTTAATTATCTACACTAAATTAAAAAAAATACATTGAATATGGAAAGTGGACACGGTACACATGTTATACAGTTTATGTTTAATACATCAAGGGCACGGACTTCCCTGACCGTAATAAGGCTCCTCCTACTCAGGAATGAGCAATGATTTTGAATTTAAAAAGTCTATGCAATTTTTAAAGCAGTGAAGTACTAGGAAATTTATTAAAGCTTAAATTTTATCGACACTTTGCATGATTTATTCGGCAAATTAATGTTCCCTGATGACCGACACCAACTGCAAGTCCAGTCCAGTTGTGACAGGCGGCGGCCTTGCTGCTCTTGTATCTAGTCTACTTGAAGTTGTGCCCTCGTGCCCTGATGCACGAAACGCACGACTGGAACTGGTGTAAATTCCGGGATGAAGGGCAGCTCGTCTTGGCCATTACGAATGATGTATTTGCTTGAAAAATATCATGCTGCTTAATAGAAAACACACCTATGCAATTTACTGGCTCTAACATTTTGCGCTCCATCTGCACTCGTCAATCACAGCACGAACACGATTAGGACTTGACGGTGACGCGGCTTATCAGCAGCCATGCAGGTACGCGACAGCGGCGCTGTAGCTACACCCTGAAAAACAAAGTTGTCTTGATGGATTATTTCCGGATCCGACCGGCGGCTACATTCCCTTGATCGTGCGATAACGATCTCTCAAATTATCCTACATTGATGATCTATTACAAACGTACGATTATCTCTCGATTATTTCAGAATTGTTGACTTACTGGCCCTCTCGAATGTTAGAAAATTGTAGTTCTACTTCGTCCGTCGAATATTCGAGCAAGAATTTCTGAATGGGGCTCGTTCTCGTTGAATATTGCGTACCTGCACTAGCGTGACTGATAACGTGATTTTCAATCAATGAGATACAGCAGGATATTACTCCATGTTAACCGGTGCAAACCTGTCTCTATACATTGACGTTAAGAAAATTAGTCCCCCTGAATTAAGTTCGATATTCACCAATGGGTTTTATTTTTCTTGTCCAAACGATTCTAATCTCGTTTTTTAATAGTTCTGATCATTTTCAACGGTGGGAAACATTTGAAGTGCACTTAAATCAACCGGAAATTTGAAATTAAACATCGAGGAGCAAATCGCTCTTCATTGACAGCCCATTTTTGTTGTCTTGTTATATTTTACAATTTTCCAGTCCGCGATGTAGCACACATCTTTTGTTTTCTTCAATTACTTCGATGCTCAAATTGTTTTCATACTGATAAATTGTATTTTTATAGCCATTACCGAAGGTAACTATCACTACATGCTTTGTAAACTCGATACCTTCTTGTAATCCTTGACGTATAAGTAGCAGAGTTAGGCCCAACATTCGGACTTGATGAATGCTCTGTCATGCTTTTGATACTCACCAAATGAAATATCTCCCTTAATTTTGTTAATTGAGCAGCTGCTTATGCGAATTAAGTCATTTTCCCATGCATGAAAATATTGGATGCCAGACAAACAATAAGAGCTAGTGGAGCATCTTTTGTGAGGCGCTCTTCTGGTGTACGAAGTGCTCGTGAAGCTCACTTTCAAGCTACTGAAGCGAGGCAAGTTTGCAGTTCAGATGTAACCTTTCATTATCAGCATGTTTCCCTTGACGTTGATGAATTATTAATTTTCAATGAAAACGCGATGGTAAAAAAACGATTTCAAATGATCCCGATGCTGGCCGCACAGCAACCCGTTCAGACGCCCCTGGTCCGCGCTAGTCCCTGCCACAGCTGATGCGAAGTTTGCAGATCTGAACTCGAGTCACTTTTACTGAGCTAATGGAGGTCAATTTCAGCCCAATATTGTATTGTTGCTCGGAATTCGCTGCTCACATGGGACACATCAAATTAGACCAAAAAAGAAGGTTGAAGAAGGCACCGCCGAGGCGCCGTCATAATTCACTCAAGTGAATAACGCGATAAGTCTCGCTGTGCGGGAGGGATTTAGGACATGGAATTCGAAACTTAAGTCGAATTCAGAGCCTCCCGTAAATGTGAGGTATTTCACTTCATGCGGGCTCCACTTTTTATATTCTCCATTTTCATTTCATTCGTTCAACCCAGTACTTGAATGTATTTAAGAAAATGTACGCACGTGCTTCTAGTGTGCAAAGTTTAGCCAGCGCGCCTTGTGTGAGACAGGACTAGCATTTCATTATTTACACTCCTATGAGCCGGAAAAAGCGTCAGAGCTGCACTCTAGATAAGAACTTCAAATAAGATTGTGTTACGGCCGTCATTTTGTGGATATTAGGACTGAAAACGTGATGCGCGAGCACCTTCGAGCTATGGACTATTTTAATTTGCCTATAATGCTTGTACTTGTGCTCCTCAAAATCACTCTTCTTTGTTGATACCAGTGACGTGGCAGCATGGCCGTCGATGCGCCTGCTTAATAACGCCTTGGACACTCTGGAAATAGTCGGGGCTCTCCGTTCCAGGACACAAGGATGTGCCACCTCTCTAAGAACAACAAAACTGTTTAATCTTTTTTTCCGAAATGAAGCGCTCCTTCCGAAGGATTGAACCAGGAGCCTCTTGCTTCGGGGGCAAGCATGCTATCACATGAGCCATGCCGTCACTACAGTATGTAATTGTTAACATTTCTGCTCGGCCGTCGCTGTGGAAATAAGGCGACTGAAGTGCATCACTAAACAATGTTGACGTGACTCGTTCACCACTATCGTAAATATGTTATTGTTAGTCTGACTATATTATCTTTACCATGACTACAGGACTGGCAATCTGATTGTCTGACCTTTCAAAAGACATCATTGCCCGCATGCCTGCAGCATGATTGCAACTACTACACGTATTGGACCACTGCCAAGCTCAGTGAAAGACCTGTAACATGATTCTGTATAAATTGCGCTGCAAAATGAACCGGTCAGAATCAAAATGCCACTGGCCACATAATGACTAAATTTACGGACAAAGTCCCTAGTTTCGCATAATACTAGTATTTAGTTGCCTAGACAACAACGCAAACCAGATGTGTCTGTGTATGAAGAAGCTCCGTCCAAAGCTCCCTGTAATTGAGCTGCTAGATGAAAATTTTATCGTGTCTGTATTGCTGCGTTCGCCTGAAATGTGCATTCATAAGTTGGTGATCAGCCCTGTCATTGTGTGTGTTGGAGCCGCCGTTGCTGTAGTGACGAGTCCCCGGCAGCACCGCAGCCCTCGATCTTTCGGCGATACTCGGGCTGCAACACGCGCTGCACTACACATCACTGAACTCGTCGCACAGCACATAATAAAACAGAACATGTGACAGAACAAATCGCAGACCATGTAACAAAACAAGTGATAGACCACATAACAGAACAAGTTACGGATTACATTACAGAACGAATTGTAGACTGCATAACCTCAAATTTCAGACAACATAACAGAACAAATAATAGATTACATAACACTAAATTTCAGACTACATAACTGAACGAATTGGAGACCACGAAGCAAAACATTGCAGACCGCGTTACAGAGCAATTTTAGACCATATAACAGAATTAATTACAGCTTACGCACCAGAACAAACTGCAGACCACGTAACGCTGCCTCACGAGCCACAGCATCTTAGAAAACGCATGACAGCTCTGGCGCTTTGACGATGCTCTGTGTCACTGCTGAGTCAGCTCGTAACTCTACTAATGTCCTCTAAGTTATGAGCAAAATATTTCGCTGTTGCGAAGGGGATCTTGGGAATGGAAATTTTATGAATGCTAACCTGACCCCGAAATGAAAATTTGATTACAGAGGTAATAATATACTCGAAATTTTCCATTCCTGTTTCTCTTTTCCCTGTGCCAAATTTCCTGACTGCCACATGGGACTCTCCCAGCTAAACGTCACCGCGCAGTGTGCTTGTATCACAAAATTTTGACCTAATACTCTCAGGGGTCGGCAAAGTGGTAGATATCAACCCTTGGGGGCCGAAAGTAGAACTCAAGGGGTCGATACACATATGGGGGTCGGAAGGGGGTCGATTAAGGAAAATAAAAAAAATCAATTAGATTTTTCAAGACCTTGGATACAAATACATAGTTTGTAGAAAAATTTTGTATTCAGTCAAATTTCAATCGATGGGTAAAAAAGTTTGCCAACCCCTGCTTTAGAACGTTACAAACCCATCTATTAATTAACTTCCTAAAGCAAACTTCAGTAACAATTTTACTCATATATCAAGGATTTAGTGCAATAGGTGTATATCACAGCACTCAAAACCCAATTTCTCATTATAACGTCAAAATTAAACTGAATTACCTATTTGCTGCTGGTCTCAAGCGTTCTCGCCAGTTCTAATATCCTTGAAATTTATGAGCGATTCCCCACTGAAGGGGATATTTTTTTGAGGCTATCGACGAGCGCCTAGCCTCACGGGGCGCAGAGGAAGTCCCCGTGCTGCGCCGGCGCCTAAGAACCACCTTGCGAGCCTATCCTTCATTCTAAAGAGAGTGTAAATTGCACCAGGCAAATTAGGCAAAAAATCTTGCCAATTATAATGGTGGAAATCTCTTTAAAAAATGTAATGATGGAAAATTGATAACTTCCGGCGTTATTGAGAGCATAATAATACTTGCGGCTTGGTATTAATCAGCGCCTGCCAGTGTAGATTAAATTCACCCACGTCTTTCGCGAGACATTCTAAATCTTTCGTAACGATGGAATGGCTCATTGAATTACACTAGCAGTTTGCCAACAGCAACAAGCTGTACTTCTTGTTTTTAACGTATTCCTAAAGACTGGATATTGTTCTTCCAGGTATCTTTTTCTTACCAGAGTAGGCCGCGATGGTGTAAAATTCCAAACAACGTGAATGCGGTCATGATCACGACGAAATAATACTGTACTTCTTTTTTGAGTTCGGGCCACAACGCTGAGCGACGTTTCTAAGAATAACAACACTTTTCAATCTTCTTTTCATAGTTGAAGCGCTTCTTCTGAAGTATCGAGCTAGGAGCTTCTTGACTGGGAGATGTTGGGATGAAAATATTATATCTTTGATGCTAGAACTTCTTTTGAAAATCATAAGTTATCATTCGTCAAACGGTGTGTTCAAATTTCTGAATATACGTGATCTTACACGCTCGATATAAAGTAGCTTCAATGGCATCAAGGACAATGACATTTGCTTCTCTATGGGTAGCACTGTAATATATAAACATGCGAAAGATACCTGAAAATATTTCGATCCTCACTACCGTTCAACTTCAATTTACTAAAAACCTAAGACAAGCACCACTTCAATAATGAAAAATTTACCACTGAACTGTGAGGCGTTAACTTCAATGACTGAAACTTCGCATTGCGTTGAGGGAAATTTCAAATCTTGAGTCATAGAATACCAGCTTCTCTTATGGACTGATGTGTCTGACAGCTTGGAAGCAGGTTCACATCTGACCTGAAGAGAAGTGGAGGAGGCCGCCTTACCTTCCTCCGATAGCCACGTCGCGACAGGCTCATAAGCATGAGATTTACATGTAAGTGTACGGTGGGATATCAGTGGCGCCATAACACTGGGGCGGTTATGCTAGCTCAGAGCGTGGGCGCATCCGGTGCCTAAAGTACAGGAAGAAAGTCCTTAGCCCTGCAATTGGAAAAAAAGTAGTGATAGGAATACTGTTATTGTGCCTGCTCTGGCACCTAAGGCAACGTTTTCTGTGTTATTCTAATCGTTATTTTAAGAAACTTCGCTATCAATAAGCGGAGTTTTAATAGCAGTGCTCCACGTGACATCCAAGCAGTTCAAACATAACATTAGAGCTGGGAAATGTAATGGTCTTGATCTAGTAAACAATGTAAAAGTTCAGATATGAGGGCAAGGGTCAAATTAATGTAAGATTGTCAGGATTTGTGTGTCATATCTAAAATATTAGTGTTTTGTGTACCAAGTAATGTCCGATGCCAAAGTGAAGTACGTGGTTTGATTCCTTCTCAAATAGGTCGATTTGAAAAAAAATCACTATCTCTTAAAGACGTACAATGTCTCAAGCCATTAATTCATGGAAAACAGCGTCTTGCTGATAAAACTTAGCCTGATTATTCGCCTTTCGTGGAGAAATGAAGTTAACTGTACGAGCTAGCCTGAATTATTTTGATCTTAGTGTACCATTGGAGTAATTTACCAAACTGAAGGTAATTCCAGCTTGAGAACTTCATCGCTTCGCAATAACGACAGTCGTATCCGTGACGGCCTCACGAAAGCAAGCGACACTGCATGTCAATGGATGTAATTGGCCCCACTTCTTAAATAACAGCTGAAATACGCGTAAATTATAATTAATGGAACATAGTCTGTGAGTATTAAATGACTGAACTGTGGTGCTCGATGAGCCGCCATAACTTGTGCTTGCTGCCTCTTAAATTGCGGCCGCATTTTACAATTGATTGCTTCGAGCTGTACGTGCCCAGCCTCTTATTTTGTGATTATAGTTCACCAGCTGTATTCATTGAAATGTCCATTGCTGGTTTTTATCGTGGTCATTAGATTCTAAAATTTTACAATATGTATGTACGTGTAAAGCATTTATGAAAGAAAAACGCTTGTGGGTTAAATTTTGTTAGTGATAAAAGTGCAAAACAGAAATTCATTAAACACAAAAGCTTGAGGGTAGTCAAATTTTTCTCCTTTTTTAGTACCTCTGCCTCTTGAAACTTGAGAAAATGAAATTCGGAGTTCGATCAATCGTATTCAACGCTAATTAATGTGTTAAAATGAACATGTTTTAAGCAGAAAATCTAAACAATGTCAGTTTCATTCTTTTTATACCCGAAAAAGTATATTTCCGATCAGTTTTCAGAGGAGATAACAAGAAAATGTTCCAGCCTTATCGTAGTGCAAAAATAGGCTCATGCGTATATTCCATTAGACTACAAATTATATTATGACGCAGATGTGAGCTTGGATTAATTTTTTTAAACTAGCTCCTCCACCTTATATGTGTTCTTCAATTTTCGAGTTGCAAGAGAACAGAGCACAGCGTACTAGGTTACGCACCTAGCTGTTGTGACCGAGCCGTCACCAATTTCTACGATGTTTTCATCAGTAGCACAGGACACAAAATTTCAAGCGTGGGCCTTGTCACGAGGGGCCTCGGTGTTGAACTTGGCACTATTCCTACTTAGGTTACCTACTTAAGTTTGTAGAGCTAGATTTGCGGTTCTGGCGAAACGTTACCATTTGTAGCGTTTTGCCGGAGTTCAGCGTTGACGGTGAAAGACAAGATAGTCCTGAGTTGTGAGTCTCCGCAGCTAATGGAAGTGGCGTTAACGTGGGGGCAGCAGCCGTGCACGGGAGCGCTGCACGTGCTAAGTGATGCCACCATAAGAATTTTAAAAATATTCGCGATGTGAAGGTAAGTTACTGCTGAAACCCAATTAGGAAAACAACCCCCGTCCCATGTTGGAAGGCAAACTAAGCCACCAACCCACGGAATACACAACAGCAACACCTCTGCGACTCGGTGTGATTGAAACGGCCCTAACTGTATCTCAACACTCCAGTCGATATGAGGATCATAATTATGAAGGCTATGGAAGGAATAAACTCAATGTTGCAAGCAGGCGTTGCCTCCCGGCCTCGAGACGCACAACGTTCGAGAATGCGTTAGGGCCGAGCGTTGGAGCCTCTCCACACACATGAGCGGGGACTCACTCTCGCTGACCTGCATGCTGAAACTCTTGATGGTCCTTGCGCGCTAGCACCCGCGGATATTTTCAATACATCCTTAGCTCAACGGTTTGTTCGAGTTTACAGGGCCCAACGGATGTGCTTAGAGCTAACAAGGAATTTGAAGGGACGCATGATCGCGAGCCTCATATGAAGAAGTGAGTAGGAAGAACAAGTCGAGGGATGGCAGGGGGAGGCGAGGGAGTGGCTTAGCGGCGACCCCCCCTTGAGAAAGTGGTAGGGGGGATGGGGGTGCGGGGTGTGGGCACCAGGTTGCTATGGTAATAGAGGCAGGCGGCCCAGCAGGGGGCTGATGGTGCGAGGTGTGCTGAGAGAGTGTGAACCACCAGCAGGGGGTAGGGGGCTAATCCCCTCCCCAGCACCCCACCTCCTACCTCACGGGGTACCCCTCCTTGTCGACAGTGTTATTTCTCTATGAGCGTCGAATTTTGATTATTTGCTTTTCTATGTCTTGAATTTTGAACTGTTTGCCACTTTATGCCCTGAATTGTGAACTATTTGCTACAAGTCCTAAATAATATATTAAGATACGTGCCACGAAATTTTAGAATGTGCTGTGCATTTTTTCTTGTATACCCATAGCAGAGTATTTCATTTTCATCGTTCTGGAAACATTTTATTTATGAGGAAATGAATTTTCCTTTCATGAATTTATCGTAAATTTGGATCACTGTTTTTTTGTTTTGACTTTCTCTGGTTGTTTCGACTTAATTCTGCAGTAATGCCCTGACTCAAGCGTTTTGCATAGCGTCTTCATAATTCTACTGTTACTCATCACGTAAGTTCTGCATCTCTTTTTCCACAGCAATATCCCTGACTGCTCTGTAAGAGTACATATGTTGCCTTATTTTACCGTCTACGGTCTCACGTGTACTCAACAACACGTGCTTCCACGTGCACCACTACCCTCTGGTATCTCTGTAGCTCTGTTCCCAAAGCTGGCTTATTTTCAAGCTAAAGCCATCGAATAAACTCATAGATTCTGAAGTACATCAACGAGCAAAATTTCATATTTGTACTCTATCATCGCCGACTCTTCCGCGTTACTCGCCACCAAAACTGATCCTCTATATAGGCCGGGTGTTTTGTTTCTGTCGACCGAGCATTGCAATGGCTTGTTGGATTCCTTTGAAATGAGCGGTGTCTTCATTAATAAATTAATGTTGTGAGCGAAATGAGAGAGGGTGTGGTGTTGAAGCCTCTCAGCTGATCCATGTTTTGGACCCGGTCATTCTTGTTTTTATTCGAGCGTCTGCAGTATCGTCATGATCTCCTAACTCCACCTCCATTGTTCAGGTCGCCTTGCGGTGTCGCTGTATTCTTTATCTTTGTCATCAGGTGCCCTAAGTGCTCTTCTGACACTCGCTTGTCCTTCCATGGCTACTCCTCAAGCTTACAACGGCGTTTTGATGAATTCTGCACGTCTTGCTCCAAGATATTCTATTGAGCTGCTCGTACTTACCAACGAAAACATAGCGTCTTAAGTGAAATAGCCCGTCGCAAATGTCTCCTGGAAGTTCAGGAACAATTTTTTTCCGATTTCACGAGGTGGAATTCCCCACCTGCTGTTGACACAAACGCTGGCCGGTACCGCCTCCCTGTTGCCGCGGAGCGTACGTCACAACGGGGCAGGCACAAGGTCAGTTGCAGGCGGAAGGCAGGTGTTGTGTACGCGTATCTTAAATTGTGTCACTCCTTTACGAGGGTAGCCTAAATGATGCCGCAAAATGAAGAATCTCAGACCCGGATATTAGTAATAAGCGAAATGATTTTGGACGTAATTAGTCGGTTCTGCAGTCTCCTTTACGCTCAGAGATAGGGGAAGTTGAATCCAAATCCGACTCACAGTTGCACTAAAAATCGAAGCAGTTATGAAAATGGATGTATGACGACATTCATATTATGCACAGCTTCTCTATAGTAATTTTTGTATGTAATGTTCAATTTGTGCTGCAGTTTTCTGATAAGCTGTAATAAAATATAAGAGCAGCATATGCTATATGAAAAGATATCAAACGTTGTGTTTGATGAAAAATTTACATTTTCAAGGATACCATATGATACTCATTATATCACTGGATGACTTGTAATATTGCTCTTAATTTCGATCAATTTTATCGCTCCATTTCTTCCTCAAAGTTTTTCATAAATAACGAACATCACGTGCGTTTAGGACAGAGTCACGCCCACATCGTCTACCATCACAATCCCTTAACTGTACAAGGAAAACTAAGAGCACACGGTAAGGCGCCTCAGTAAGATCACTGGATCACGAGGTTGTGGGAATATTAAAACGAGAACTTTTTACAACAGTCATGACTCTGTATCTAGTTATCCAATCCTCTTTTGCACCTTGGAAAACAGAGATATGGAAACTACCTGCACACCAAACATGTCATTCAATCTGAGATCGCTTTCTCAAACACGACTTGAGTGATGCTCTACGAACACACCCACGCTGGAACGTCATATTTTCGACGAGATCTTCACGATGTCAACCGCCATCTTTGTTATGGCTTGGAACAAATCATTGTCAACAGAGCAGCAAGAGTATCAGTATTGAATGATCCTTGGGAGGTGCTGAAAGGGACTCACGCTGAGCAGTCGAGGTGTCGAGGCACATGTATTAAAGCCCTCACGGTTTATTTTTACCGTTGTATGAGATGCCGCGGTTGGTCGCGCCCACATCTCTAAGGACAGAAAGTTCAGTCTGTGTCCTGCTGTTGCGCGCTACTTCACCGACGAGCGCTACAGGGCACCTCACAATAAAGGATGATTGCGACATTCCCAGGTTTTGGTTTCCTCCGATTTCGAGGGGTATGGATTTAAAAATTACCATACATGTGAATCTTCATACCAGTTCACGTGTATGTTATGATGAGAAAACATTCAGATTAAACATACATGTATCGTCACAGAAAAAAGTTATTTCGCTATATGAGAAGATAAAAGCTCAATGCTCTCCCCTTGCAGATGGATTTACTTGATTTCAAAGTGACGCTTACGAAGACACGACCGTCTAGGCACCCAAGTCTGCAGCGACGAGGCGGAGCTGCGGCGCGAAATTGAGCCGCGGGCTCCCAGCGAGGACTGATGGAAGGATAAGAGGGTGCGAAGCGTCGCGAGTAGGACAACACGAGTGATGTTATCTGCAGGGAGCACTTCACGACTTGTGGCTGTGCTGGGACACTTGGGGTGGCGCTGGGACACTTGGGCCTGCGTCTAGATACTTAGAACTGCTCTGGGACACTTGAAGCTATGCTGGGACACTTTGAACTGCACTGGGACACTTGACACTGTCCTGGGCCACATGTGTTTGTACTGCGGACCACTTGGGGCTGTGCTGGGACACTTGAGGTTGCGCTAGGATAGTCTATTATTGGGACACTTCCGATTGAGTTGGGACGCTCAAGATGGCGCTGGCATACCTTCGATGGATCTTGAACACTTAGTACTGTCAGATTCCCGGAACTGGGAGGAGTTCACGTTACTCTAAAGACTCTGTTGCGATTCCTAAAGCTTCTACCGGACTTTCATATGCATTGACAGAGGTAACTAAACTCCTCTCCGATGCTTAATTCTTGATCACTTAGGAGACGCTGAATTACTGCTGGAATGTTCGACGTACTGCTCGAGATTCACTTCCAGTGCCCTCTTGTATTTTGCAGCCCCCAAAATTTAGGAGGGATGAACTTGGTATTAAAGGAAACCCTGAATATTTTACGAAGTCTTCTGAGATTTTGAGACACTAGATCAGCTTTACTGGCAGCCTACGGGTCTTGCCGCCTCTCCAACTCCGGCACGACATTTGGCAGGACTGCCTTACAAAGGACGCCCGTCAGACGATGCATCAGCCCTGTGCAGGAGATGAACTGGTATTCCTTAACTGAGAACCAAGGCACCAGGTTCAAAACGGTCGTTACGGGGAGGAAGGTAACACGTTCAAAAATCTTATACCGAGAATCAAGTAACCAGGTACCGAAATGAAAATATCGAGGTGCTCATCGTGCCTCACTTCAGTTCGTTTGGGTTAATCATCAGGTTAGTTAGCGTCGATGGGACTGAGGCACATCATGCATGAGCGAGCCTGATCAACCAAAGCAGGCTCATTTTCTTCACTCGATAACTCGATTCACCGTGATAGCTCTACGAAATATTTTTAAAGAATCCAATCAAGTTCTTATTTCAAAGGCATCTTATCACGTGAAGAAACTTGCTCGCACACAACTTCCCATCTTGCTACGCCAAAATTCACACGCATAGGGCGTGCCATGCGATGCTCGCAAGGGCTGCAGTCACACGCAGAGCTGCATTCACTTCGTGCGTGCGTGCATGCGTACGTGCTGGCATAGTATGTATGAAATGTGTAATCCATTGAAAAAAATTACTTGTAATCTATTGCATACTTTGGTAAGATATAATAATTTTCTGCATTACCACTGATGGTGTTCAGAGGTGACTGCACAGCCGATCGAAAATACCAAATTCAAAATGACGTTTGTTCATCTGTATGAAAATGAAAGAGAGTTGAATGAAAGCTCAAAGAAGGTCGTTGGTGCACAAAGTTAATGTAAAATCTTTTTTTTTTGCAGGTGAGTAGTGTGGGCACCCGTGGGTTGTCGTCGCGGCGCTTACTGCACTTCAAAGGATCGGGCGTTCCTAATCCCAACCCCGTCTGCAATTTGTCCTTCACACACACAGGTTGCTGTGCGCACTGCAACCACAAGCCACCCTACCACCAACAACACAACCACAAGCCCCCCTACCGCCAACAACACAACCACAAGCCACCCTACCAGCAACTACACAACCACAAGCCACCCTACCACCAACAACACAACCACAAACCCCCTGCCACCAACAATACAACCACAAGCCACTCTACCACCAACAACACAACCACAAACCAGCCACTGCCAGTAACACAAACAAACACAATTTACCACCAGCAACACGTCCACAGGCACAACCCACCTCCAGCGTCGCCCCCACGAGCAGTAAGTTCACCGCATGACCAGGCGTCTGCTGCTTTTCAGAGGAACATGTTTTCCTCTACTGTAATATTTTGTTCAATCTGGGAGAATAAGGTCTAGTTTCGTAATGTTTTTTAGCAACATTCGTTAGAAAATATGCGCATGAAAAGGCGCAGATCACGCCGATCCCGTTTCTCAACTTGCAAATCACGTTCTTAAAAAGGGCGTATAATGTTACAATGACATGTTTACGCCAGAATAAATTACTGGTAAATAAAATGTAGAATAATTCATTCTACGACTCTGGCAAGGTTTTCAAATCATACGATATGCATTAGACATACCAAACTACACTATTTTTTGGCATTTAATGAGCATCAACAGTACGGCTAGTGTAGATATGTAATGGACTGTGCTCTAAAACATAGATACAGTAGCCTAGGTACAAGCCTAGAGACTGCATACGACACTGGTGTATAATTAATCGGTGAGAAATGTCACAGTCTACGTATTAAAGTGTGATCGCTGAATTTCCGGTTGGTGGTTAAATTTAAGCACCTCGAATGAAGAAAGTTGTTTCTTTCCGTTCATTTGTCTGCATTATGACACCATCTACAAGTTTCCAGGTTTTTTCCATGTAACGGCAACATTGTGCGGCAATCTTCAACTTTTATTGCGTATAACAAAAGCATAGCGCCGTCATCTACAAGTCTAATTACATGGAATGAAACATCGTTCTGTCTTGTACAAGCCTCATTACAATCAATAACATCGTCTTGCCTGCTACTCCCAAATTTCGTCCAATAACAGCCTCGGACTCTGGAACTCCCGCCTCCCTGACTATAGCAAGACATCAACGTCGCGCAGCCGTGTAGTTTCCGGGCGTCAGCTTTTGGATCTGAACTCGGCCCTGTCCTCACAACTCAATGTATTGGCCTGCAGCATCTGTCAAGCCCTCAGTTCTATACGTAAAGTAATTTCTTTAGAATTTTCAACCCAGTGGCTCCGAAGAAGTCTGAAAAACGCGTGGATTTTTCGGTGGATTCACCGGTGGATTTTGGTCAATTTCAGATTTGTCTCACAGATCTAATTTAATGTAATGTTACTGTACCAGAACATGTATTTTTCACCGAGCAATATATTTTCGCAATTAGATTTGTCATGCCTAATGATGCTCGAAGAGGAGCGCTCCTAAGCTTCGAGGCACACAGGGCGCTAACAGGACTCGCCGAACGCGTCATGTGGTTGGCCAGCTGGGCGACCCACTGCGTAAGCCCGGCGCGTCTTCTTCGTCTCTCTCGAAGGTAATATTCGCAGGCTGATCTCGCGCCGTAATGACTCAGGATGCAGTAAGCTGACGGCGCTGAAGTGATCAGGGTTAAGAACCCGTCATCTGAGGTGCGAACCCCAGCAGCACTCGGCGCTGACAGTCGCCCCTAAATCCTGTCTGACATCGAACGTGGCAGCGGCGCCTCTGAAGCTGGGCTTGTGTGCCTGCTTCACTGGAAAGGATTACAGGGGGGAAGGAGGAGGAGAAGAGGAGGAGGAGCAGGGGGTAAAGCTGTGGGAGAGGTCTTCCGAGGAGGAAGAAGAGGTCAGATAGGGACTGCGAATTAGGAACAAGATCGAGAGATGAGAGGATGAAAAGGTACCGGGTATTTTAGGAGGGTCGAACATGTACAGGAGCATGAAAAAGAACAAGTTTCAGAGATCGGAGAGGAATTTTGACGTAGGGCTTGTAACGACGTGACTTCGGACAAGTCGACTTTGAATCTGAGGATGATAGCGGTCAATTGATTTTATCTGAGGCTTAGTCACGATAAAATGCATTTCTCATCAATTCTTCTTCTTTTGAAACGCGTTCGTTGAAAGAACGTTTTGAGCATCAGTTCTATAGCTCGTTTATATTTTGACAGTCTCACTCGATCTTGAGTTTACGAATGTTGTGCAGGTTTGTTGCCTACTCAAGTGTGTGTTAGTGATGTAACAATAAAGTCATCCTACAATGCTTATAAATATTTCACTTAATGACTGTAAGCCACTCAATGTGATTTATTTTGACTTCGTTAATGAACGATAGTTGTCGAAACCGCTCCGCCACTAAAATTTGAACGAAAAAGTACAAGGTCTGATGAAGTATTTGGTGCAGCATCGCAGTCCGATTTCCCCAAACAATGTTCGATATTTCTCGAGAGCTTCTAGCATCAATATTACCTCATCCTATCTGTAAATCACAGTAGCGCAGGACAGCATGGACCCTTGAACTCTCTTAACTTATTCCTGGGACAACAACATTGTTCGTGTCAGAGCTGTGCCTAGAGCTGAGATGCTTGCCACGGTGTGCAAAACAAGGGCTAACATTTCTAATTATTTTCAACGCTCAAAGGTTGGGAGTCGCGGTTTTTAAATCCACTTACCGACAAATTCTCTCCTCAAGTGCCCTCCCTAGTCTCTACTAATTTATTCCTCATGCCTTAATTGGGAACACTCCCTTTCCTCTCATTGCTCCCCTTAAGGCTTACATCTGCCTTTAGAGCTGAGAATTTGGGCTTCTGACCGCTGTGCATATTAATGTAACGCTGCTGTCGAGAACGTCATAAGCTTGAACTTCATGAATCAATAGATAGAGGGAAACTGTTGCATCAGAGCTGAGTCTACGTAAAGCATAAGTGCGCTCCGCTACACTCTGACATTACTTTACTGTAATAATTTTAATGACAAAGCATCAATCTGGGAAGCTGAACTCCATGGCTAACAGACTAGGACATTGCACGTACTGCAACAAGCTCTTGGTTTGATCTTAAACCAACTTCAGTCGTACTTCATCTAGAAGGAAAACTTTTGAAGGAGCGCCTTAAAATTAATGCGTCTTCTGAAAAAAAAATCAAATGAAAATAATATCGAGCATGAGTACTACGCTTGTTGATGTGTTTCTTTCTAGATTTTTTTTTTTTTTCATATGTAATTTTCGCGAAACATGATTTGCATTGACAGCATAGGTGGATAACATTTTTCATTGATACACTCGTATAAATTCTTATGGATAAAATTGAGACATGGGCAGGGTCAAGCTTGTGATCCTACGCACTCGTTGAAGGATGATATTTATGAAGAGTTTGAAAATGCATTCGAAAATAAGACGATACTAAGAGACAGTAAAGCTCTAAAATTACCCATAATGTCATCATTAAGATCGACTAAGTCATTAATAACAATAAATCTTAGCACAAAAAGGATGAATCAGGGAACTATATTTCAGCAATCAAAATGCAATAACGCATTGCCCCACCCTTCACGTACGGCGGCAGGTCAAGTTATGCAGGCGTGACCACTAGAACTATACGAATGTTATTGTTAGAACTATAAGGATGTTGTTACAAAAGTATACGAATGTTACTACCAAAATCGTCCGACTGTTTACAGCATAGCTGTATACGGCTGTTACTACCATAAGGTTGAGGCTGTTGCTAGTGTTGCTAGTGACTGTAGCTACTATAACTACAACCACAACTACTATGCTATGAACAGTATCTTCAGCGACTTGAACTCATATCTTTAGAAATAAGAAGACTGAGATGCCAACTAATAGAGACTTACGACTATTTCAATAGATTCAACGACGCTAGCCCAGAAGGGCTCTTCGACAGACTAGAAATAAAGGCCATAAATTAAATAAGAAAGCCCTTAAAAATATACCAAACCCTAAATTTCGTAACGGTTAAAATTGTTAACGTTTGGAACAGGACACCTGAAAGCATAGCCTCTGCTCGCGCTGCGAGTACTTTCAATAATCTTCTTGATCAATACTGGGTACACAACCATTCTGACATCCTATTCAACACCTGACGTCTTAGATAAAACTCCGTCGTTGTGTCTGCGTCCCCGTAGGACACCTGTAACCCTGGTGCTGCCTCATCCAAAAGCAGCGCTAACACCTTATGAAAGGAAATGAAATGATAGATTGATCCAATAATACTGACAATGCGAACGCCCAACAGTATCCAATTCTAGCTATGTTACCGCTAGTCAGTATTAGGGCAAACGAACCTGCGGCTGTGCATTTATCGATGAGTACTGTGCAATGTGGTGCACAGCACCGTGTAACGCAATGCACCGTACTGTGTAATGCAATGCACTGCGAAGTGTATGTACTGTACTTCATAATATAATATGTAGGATGAAGTGTTATGTCGCATATTGAGCATACAGGTGACCTATTTAAATATGGACAATTTGAAATGTCAGGTAATTCTGCATTCAAGATAGAATCTTACCATTGCAATGGAAGGTAATAAGAGTTATCTAATCGAAGAAATTGCTTGTATTTGGATTACTACTTGCCTTTTGTCTCCATGACTTGATGAATAGAAAAAATGATCCTTCATCAAAGAATAAAACTTCTTTGAAATACTTGAAGCGTGACTCTTAATTGTATTTCAAGATATATTGTAATACTCATCCTGTTCGTAGATCAAGATAGAATCAAATTAAATACTACTGCTATGAGAGAGCTAAAAAGGATTTCTGATTTTTAAAGATAAATTTCTTACTTTTTTGTATTCCAGTCACATTTTTCCATATAAATGGCATCATCCGTAAATTTTACTTTCCATTCTTTATTAGAAGCCCTACTGTGCTGTAGACATTCACACGTACTTAGAAATGGTTAAAAGTTAACTCCTATGTGACACACCGGCGAGTGTCAATACTACGGTGCTCGGGAGACCAACGGATTCAGCGTACAATTGTCATATTACTGGTGCGTTGAACCCACTATTGTAAACCATCGTGATCCCTGTTCCATGTACACTCAAAGAGTGGCAGTAATGAGCAGTACGTTTTTTCCTAGTGAGATAATTTATTTGTCTATGCACTTTTGCCTTCATTTTATATTTTAACTTATCTGTTTCACTTCATTTAATTACACAATCATGTATGTGACATATCTTATTGTCAATTTATCCGAAAAAACATAAATGTTGCATGTATGACAAGGATCTACTATCATATGTATTTGTATTACTATCATTGCGTTAATTTTGCGGTACATGTCCTTTGCCTCCATCATATTCAGCGTGGAACAAAAAAAAACAGATTTTAATGTCAATGTGAGATTCATACATGAGTATGCTCACCTTATATTTTAAAATGCACGTCAATGTCAGAGTACTTTCTGCAGAAGGACGGCGTTTGTTGCATAATGCCAGAGTTCAATTTTAGAACATGCACTAAGTATTAAAGGCTCACGTCGAGGTTGTGTCATCTGTCTCAGTTTGCACGACAGATATTTAATGTATGAATAGTGAGTGGTAGTGTGGTGTCATCATGAGATATTCATCTTGCTGTCTGACGGTACAAGACTTGGGGAAAACTCCAAGAATGTACTCGTCGGTTCTTTCCTGTTGCTATTTTACATTCAATGTAGTATTATTGCATCGCTGTTTCTACCGTAACTCGACGACTGTAGTTACTAAAACTGCACGGCTCTTCCTGGTGTAAGTGTACGGCCGTAGCTAACACAAGTGAATGAGGGCAGGCACCGGTAGCTAACAGCTAAATCATGTTATTTGCTCAAATTCTCTAATATCTGTTGGCTGAAACCTCTAGTGAACGCAGGACAATCACGGTAACTACATAGGCTCGATGGCAATGTTACAGGCTTTGTCGCAACTTTTTTGACTGATATCAACATAGCAGATACTACAGGCCTTTCGTGACTTATCTTGCAAGTTATGAATAAAAATGCAATACGTTCACTGAGATACAGACTTGGTTCATGAGCAAAGGATTCGGCCGCAGAGTGCCTGACCTCTCCGATATTTGATAAAAGAAGCCGAGATTTTGTCAGTGCAAAAAATGCATGCAAATGGCTCCATGATATGCTTAAATGTGAAACTTATGTCGTCTGCATTACTTAAATCTTACGTCAGCTTTTAAATACAGACGCTATACTCGTACAAAAATCTTCGGAGACATTACTGGGGAAAAGATGTTAATATAAATAAACTTTTTTCAAAATGGATGAACTCAGCAGTGGGTGTAAAAATGTTCAGGAATGAGACAGCATTTAAGCAGTCGGTAAGACCCGGCCATGGATTACCCCGTGGGTACTTCACGGTGCCTTGTCAAGTCAAATTGAATGCTGTGCTTTCTCACGCATTAGGACGCGACTTAGGCACGCGTTGGATGCGGCGGAAGTGTCCCGTAGACTTCACACAAAGCTGGCTGCCCCTTAATCGGCTCCAAGTAATGGCGAGCTTGCGCACCGTTGTGCTTTCAAATGTGCAGCGTTGTGCCTGTAATGTCTGCTGTTGTTTTCATCAATTAGCACAACTTTATAACGCGGGACCGTTCCCCACACTCGACGAACAGCTCTGCTTACAATTGTAGACGAAATCTCTGGCCCGATATTCAGGTGTGTGGCTACGTCACCTCTGTTGGGGTCAGCAGTATTGCTAGTTACATCATACTTAGTTGGACTCGGGGTGGGATTTTGGTGAAATAATTTCTCAAAATCCGTATTTTTACTGAAATAGAATATGTATATCTAAAATTATAGTTCATTTATCCTTGTCTATTGTTTATCTTTTTAAATCAATTTTTGGCCGGACAATACGGACGATTTATCTTCGGACTCGTTTTTCCTCTGACTCGTATATTGAAAGTGTTCCGTCATAGCCCCACCACATATCAACGTCACCACATAACAGCGTCACCCCATAACAACGTCACCACATATCAGCGCCACCACATAACAGCGTCACCACATAACAGCGTCACCACATAACAGCGTCACCTCATAACAGCGTCACCACATAACAGCGTCACCACATAACAGCGTCACCGCATGAAAACAACGCATAACAATACATTGTATTCAGTCAAGTGACAGTACAGTATCTCTATGCGTGTCCTAACAAAAGTGCCACATGGCAAAATCTCGACATCTCTTCGTTCTTGAATGTATTGTTTTGTTTGTAAAAAGTTTCCTTTGATCGTTGAGGATAAACATCCTGTGTTGTGTGCTCTGGCTGCTTTCCCTGTCATCCGTCATGCTTCCATTGACCTCATAGGCTTTCTTCGCCCCCTCTCCCCACACCAAAACCCCCTTGTTCTCATAAAGTTCTTTGGAAGACCTTCCCTCCCTCATGCCCTGGCCCCCCCGTCTAGCGAACACCCACGTAGAGTTTGTGAAGCGTGTGCTGGTGAGCCGACGGTCGATGTCGGTAGTGCGTCGGGTGGCGGTGGGTGATGCTGCAACGCTCCTTCTACCCTTGTGACCTTTGCTGGTCACACATGTTGCGGGTGAAGCTGTCCTAACGGTATAGGTATTTCTCAATTTAAATACCGGTCGCTGAATTACTGACGGTATTCATGAAGCATCACAGACGCTGCTGAGTCAGCGAGGAGTCTATCTCGTCTCCACTTGCGGCATAATGAGAACACTGTTTGCTTCCTGCTTGGACGTACCGGTCTAGTTTGAACAACACTTATCAATTTTTGAAATATACATTATTCAGCTCGAGTTATAAATATTTGAAAGGGTTTTTAGTACTCGACTAGATGCCTCTGCGTAGGCGCGAGGCCCATACCACAAACCGTCGCTTGATGCAAGTGTTGCGAACTGTTTTGGATGCTCACTCTTATGAGGTACATAGCTCCTTGTGTTCAGGCAAGCCCGTGAAGTGAGCGAGTTAATGGTGCTCTTCAACAGGACAGGAATGGCGGCTTAAGGGGTTTTGTACGTCGTATTAGACGTGCCTTTGACGATGTCTTCACTATGTCGTGGTTATATTATTTTCTTCTAATTTTTGGTTGTGATTCGTTTTGTTGCTTTTTCATGCATGCTCTGATGTAAAAATAAGGCTATCGATACTGAGTGAAGCTCATATTCTTAACTCATAATGTACCTGATGAAAAGCTTTTCCCAAATTGTCTCACTTTGGCTGAACTATTTAACAATATGACAGAAACGCTTTATGCATGTGCGGCAGTAACGTTCGGGCACCAATTTGGAGTCAGTCTTTGAATAGACAAAGTTGTGAATAGGAAATTTTGACTCCTTTCTTAAATTATAGAATAACTGTTATTATTCATATTTGTGTGTTTACTGTTGTTAAAATATTCTTGAAATCGCAATTATTTTCCTTCCCATTAAGAAAAACTCATGAATCAACAGAGTTCGCGATAATTCCGGGATACATATGTCAACTATGCGACATATGTGT
Organism: Orchestia grillus; assembly: GCA_014899125.1. Classification (NCBI taxonomy): domain Eukaryota; kingdom Metazoa; phylum Arthropoda; class Malacostraca; order Amphipoda; family Talitridae; genus Orchestia; species Orchestia grillus. Next base: position 33,206 of record VOMN01033853.1, on the reverse strand, counting down.
ATCTGTTTTTATTCACTCACAACTATCAAATACGTCTACAAATAATATTCAAAAACTATATAAATAATTTTCAGGAGCAATCTTCCCTTCGTAATTCTATTGCACAACAAATTAGAATTTCAGTTTATTATGGTAACTTCAACGAAATTGTACATAAGTATTTGGTATCATGGTACATGATTTAAAATTTTGGCACAATTCGCATTGTAGAGGAGGGCTGCACCAGAACCACTAGTGCTTGTCGGCCACGGAAATCCGTACAGTTCGGAACACCTTTCTCATCTGCACTTGAAAGCTGCGGTGCGTCTCAGGGTGTGCCTGAACACCCGCTGCGGCCAGGCAGATCACCCTGTGTTTTGTATAGGGCACAATGAGCAGCAATTAAGGAAACACTACAGTGTGTTTTGTGGCACGATAATGGCAGCAGATGTTCTCTTTTGAAGGGAAATTGATGAAATGAAACTCCGTCACAACACGGGGGAGGGGGGAGTAGGGGAATGTTTTTGGCTGGAGGTGATAGGCCTGGAAGAGTGGAAATGAAGGCACATTTCGTAGCATATTATTGGTGTCCAGAGAAATATTTTGTATGATATTAAGACAAAGCAGAGCATCTAATTGTACTGAAATTTGAGTCTTTCATTGAGCATTGTAAGATTCCGGGAGATTATATAATCAACATATTTACATGACTTGTTGAAGTTATTTCCCACATTGATGCTGAAACAAGAAAATTTTGTGCCTAGCGGTATGAAGTACGAGTATATTCTGATACTGCTCATTACCGGTCCGTGATTCTTTGAGCACTATTTCTTTCCGCAATGTAAATTATGTATGAAATATTGAAAAAAATTATCCCCCAACTTTACTAAACATTAAATCGATGGAGTCTCCTTTCGATTTCTAGATCTTTTGCCGTGAATATTCAGAGTAGAGATTAACGTGAACACAAAGTTATGAATTAAAGTAAAATTATATTCCAGAAGGGGAAGGGGCACAGTTTACAAGTTGAATTTCACCTTCGATATCCCAAATTAGTGATAGGCATATCAATCATAAAACTCTGTGAAAAAATAGCAGTCCTTTCTCCGTTGTAGATTTCACATTTTTTTTGCACTGGTATTGGAACAACAACGAGCTTCTTTGTATAGCCGGGTAATTTCAATACATCTCTAGTTACATACACACAAATGTGTGTTGTTCAGCGATATTCAACCGGAGTGTAAGGATAGCCCTTGATTTCCATCATCTCGTTTTTTGTAATTATCAGCCGGCCCTACATCATTTCCGAAGGACCGTACGCCTACTAATTATTCCAAAGCATGATTAATTCTCATCACTAACGACTTTTTAATCGACGTGCAGACCTGAGCCATCGTTGGCCCATCGTTCGTTATTGCTCAAGTTTGACGCCGCAACTCCCGCCCCAGACTGCGGGACCGAGGTCCTGCGGGACGTGGGGACCAGCTTCTTAGTCCTTTATTCCCCCGGGTGCCTTATTTAGTGCGCTCAATGTAATTACTTTTACGTATGCCATGTGCACGTTTCAACACAAATGCAGTTTTGGAGCGAGAAATTCCTGTCATACTAGTTGTGCTTGTTGAACATCCAACGCCACATATAATGTGCCGTAGTTCAAGAGAAAATATGTACAACGTGGAAAAATGTAACTCAACTAGAAAATAATTGAAGCAGTAAAATGTTAAGCCGACGTGCGTTGTTGTTTCAGGTCCATGTTCTGTCTTTCCAGGTACCCACCTAGCACTGGTGTGCGGGAGCTCGGCGAAAAAAAGAAAAGTTGAAGTTCAAACTCCGAGTAAAAAGTTCACTATAGAATATTGGCGAAGCCACTACACCACGAACCTTTGTTCACGATATGAGGAAAGATGTGCAATGTGTTCGTGCGGTTGCGAGCGAGCGGTATTCGTGGTTCCAGGCTATGTTCGTTATCGTAATTTATGAAATAGCTTTTCTCCACAACTATCCCTTCAATTTACAGCGATGCAAGAACACAGGAAGGGAATAACCTAATTTTAAGCTCAAAATTATTCTCATGTGTTTGTGCCTTTTCACACCTTTGACGATATTATGCGAAGATAATACTGAAACGTTTCGAAGACTTTTGTGCATTGTACCAAACGACATTGTCATGAAAAGATAAGTGAGTAAACAGCTGTTGCAGATGACGGACTCCCCGATGTTTCTCATCTTCAGGGGCCGCTGACCACCGGTGAACTATTAGGGTCTCGGCTCTTCTCTAATTAACTCAGATGGCAGCAAAATTTGAGAGACAGGCACTGGAAATACCTTAAAAACGAGCGCCCACCTGGCGCACGGATCCAACGGTTGGGTACCACAACCCTCCGCAGGTCTGGCTTACGTGGCCGTGGTGTTAGGTGCCTCGTGATTGGGGCTTCGAATTTGACCTGTCGAGATGGGCCATTTTGTGCCTAGCTTAGTACATGTATATGAATGGAACATGTTGGTATGTGGCTCGATAAAATTTTGTCCTGATCTGTTATTAACTGATGATTTCTATCCTGATCGGAAACGTCTTAATTTTACGATTCTCGACCGCAGTATGAATGTAACCAGAACGTAGCCTGTACGTAGCCTGAACGTAGCCTGTACGTAACCTGAACGTAGCCTGTACGTAACCTGAACGTAGCCTGTACGTAACCTTAACGTAACCTGAACACAGTGTGAACATAGTCTGAACATAGTCAGTACATCAGCTCGCCACAGTCGTGTAAATACTTGCCATCCAACTAAATGAGGCAAGCAAGACGCAACAAATCGCAGGGCTAATGACTAGAACGCCGTCACATTACAAAGATAAGGAGTGATACCGAGCTCTTCAGTTTTCAATTCAGCCCTCGAGAGGTGCATGAAAAAGGCCCGCCTTTACAACTGTAAAATGTGGCAAACTCATTTTACCTTTTAACGAACCAAAAATTACACAAATACCTCGTTTCATAATGAGGCAGCCAATTTTTTTCAAGACGTTTAATGCATTCACTGCGAATATGCATAAAGGCGCAAATGGTATTTCTTACAAAGTTGACTGCAGCCTAATCGCAAATATAACTTGTTCGTCACAGTTTAATTCGAATTGTAGTTATATCATTTACAGTCTCAAAGAAACTGCAGCGAATCAACTGCCAAAAACTAAAAAAAGTCGATCATCAAAGTTAACGCTGCTCTTGCAAGCTGTACATGAGTGCAATCACCCACCAGCCGGGCAATGGGTGACATGTCTCGATCGCTGCTACGCGATGGATCGGAAGAATGAAAATTCGCACTTTTTGATTATATTTGCTACTACCAAGTGCTATTCAATTGTACTGTTTGCGAAGGAAAGTCGACATAATAAGTACGTTACCAACGCTCACCCGGAGACGCATGTGGGACCTTTCCACCCTACAAGCTCGCAGTGCGTAGTCGGTATTAGACTAGAATGGTCTACTGAAATTTCTATGCGCTGTTTTAAATAATCTTTATCTTTGTCTTTTTTTCTTTAGGTAAATGACAACACTCTAATTTGGATGCAACAGCTAAAGCTAAATTCAATCTTAACGAAAGTTTGGCAGCTGCCTCAAGGGCTCTCGGCCATCAACAGACCTGGAACGAGTGTGAACCAACATCTACAACGTTCGCTGAGTATGTGTTATTGTATTATTCGTTACTCGCCTACTTCGTTGCTACATTTTTCGTTGTTCGCACGAGTCCCTCAGTCGCAGGACTGTAAATAGCTTCGTGACCGTCAGCCAGCGCAGGGACACCCCCGAAAAAGAGTCGCGTTGGCTCTTTGCTGTGCAAGATCTCCATGACGGGTTATTAATATTTTTGGCGTATCTTTTCCTCAGTGAGCTTTGCTGGCCTAGGACTCTTTACGCGAAATTATGTCCAATTGTTCCGAGGCTTTTGTGATGCACTTGGTACTCCGCTGCTAGAGGTTAACTTCGGAAATTCTGGTGAATCATTGGCATCAATGTAGTGGAGCCTGCACTCAAAGTCTTTGGCTCTACCGAAAAGGTGAGTATGAAAATACCTCAGCTCATTTGACGCATAACTTGATCGTACTACCTCTCTTGGTTTACATCAGACGTACGACATCATATTTCCTTGTGTCGTACCCACACGACGTACGACATCATGTTTCCTCGCGTCATATCCACACGACGCACGACATCATGTTTCCTCGCGTCGTATCCACACGACGCACGACATCATGTTTCCTCGCGTCGTATCCACACGACGCAGGACAGGGTCCAGCAGAGGCGTCGGACACCAGCCCCAGCTAACACGATCGCAGCGGAGGAGGGAGGGGGGCGGGGGGACGTAAGTCATCCGTCTTGTGTGACCCAAACAAACTTTGACACTTAGCGCTAAAATTACTAGAGCGACAAAAATGTGGGGCTTCTCCCATGTCGGTGAGAGGGGGGCATGTGGGGGAAGAAGAGAAAGGGAGAGACGGGCGTGGAGGGAGGGTGTGAGGGGACTGGTCTCGATCACGTAGTTTGGCTGCTTCTTTGTACGTACAACGTTTGCAAGCCTCTTTACCAAAAATTGAGGTTGTTCCTACATTAAAAATTCCTACGTTAATAGTCTGTTTTCTCTTCAAAAGGTTTCTCATTTTCCCCTCCTTTTTGTTATTTGCTTTCTTGATTTTTAATTTTCCACATTTGTTCTTAGACTTTTCATCCAAAATTACTGGATGTTTCTACAAAACCTGCATTTTTCTTCGTTAGTCTGCTTCAAAAGAGAAGGCATGGGAGCCTTAAAATGTGCACAATCGTAAATCTTGAAGATTTTCAATTTTTCTTCAGACTTGCTTGGATCTGCGTGTGTTCTTGAATAAATCACTCATAAGAATGCAACTGCAGTAGAACAGACATCTCGTACAGGTGCACCTAAAGTAAGAGGGACCCCTCGTACAGGTGCACCTAAAGTAAGAGGGACTCCTCGTACAGGTGCCCCTGAAATAGAACAGACTCCTCGTACAGGTGCCCCTGAATGAAGTCACATGGAAGGGCCGACAAGAGCAGGTGAAGGTGAGGCTGCGGAGAGAGAGGACACGTGATGAATGCGTCGCCAAATCAATGTCAGGGTCTCCCGACATAAAGTTCCCTCTTTTGAGCGCAGGTTTGCAATATTGGCGTCCTGAAGCGAGGGTCCGGCCTAGGCAACACCACAGCTCTGTTCTCAGCATTCTTCAGGTCTCCGACGCAAACATTAATTTATTGCTTTCTGTGTCCTTCGTCAGAAAAAGAAGACTCTGTGTAGTGCGATCGCTCATCAATAAGATAGAACTTGAAATGTTTAAGGCTTTACTAATTCCTTGCTAGAACTATTAATATTTTCGGTACCTACTTACAGTAGACACAGAAAAAATTAAATGTGAATCCCTCCCGCCATTTTGTGAAGCTGCAGACCCGGGGAGCTGAATAGGAGGGGACAAAAAAACGAAATATTTTAATGGAAAAATTATTTGAATTTCAAATTTTAGGCACATCATCCCGTCGTGTACTTATGAGTCTCAGTTCCAGGCTAGATTCATTATCTACTACCATGTTCCGTATTACTCTCTTTATCTTCAAGTTACTCTCCTAGTTTCCGTGATGCATTATTTATTGCTCTACTGCCCGCTCTCTTTTTAATTCAAAGCCAAAATTCTTTCTCATTGTTTTCTCATCATTTTTTGACACGTATAGTTATTTCCATAAGGCCTGACGCCTGACTGTTTCCATACAGCTGCTTTGCTGCTCACATTTGAGCCTTGAATTTTTGTACGAGAGGCTAAAACTTGAGCATTTTGTTTTTTATCGAACTCGACTTTTTGGCTTCCGGCACCGAAAAGTGGAATCTTTGGAACTCCGAATAATTACTCACTATTAAAAGCGTGCCCTTTTACGTTGGTTTTCCTTTCTGTTTTACGCATTTAGCAGTATATTTTGATGGTCTTCAGCGCTACACGATTGGCGCTGTAGCTGCGTTGTCCACATGCGCTGCTTGCTATTTGCACCTGCGCAAGTTTCAGCGTTATCGCACTGTGTAATCTCACGTCATCAGTGCTTGTCTCATTCACAAGCACGCCCCCCTCACAGCCTCATCACATTCACGCAAACAATCATGTTGATACGATGTCGTTACGTCTACACTGGTCTCCTGCTATAGGCCACGAGTGTATACTATGTATGATAGTATTGTATGTTTCGCTCTCTGGTACTTATTACAGTTTTGTTCCCTAAGTATAATATTTCTCATTGTTCCTTTTTTTTTGTCTGTATATTTTCACTTACCTTCCTGAACTTTAAATCGTGTTAAAGCGTGACAGTCTTAGCACTACGTTGACGCTCTCAGCACGAGAGTGTTAGTCTGAGCTCAGCACAACATCTTAGCAATAGCATGCCAGTCTCAGCAATAGCAAGCAAATCTCATGCTACGTGAGTATCAGAATCATCATGCTAGTTTGAACGAAGCACACTAGCTCACATATTTCAGTGTGAGCGCCGATACATTTATCAAGGGAGGCATGCTCGTTTGAGATCCAGCTCGCTAGTCCCCGTTGAGTTGAGCGGCATGGAGAGCCCTCGCCTCCTCGGGGCTGCCCAAGGGCTCGGCCGAGCTATAGAGTTACCAACATGAGCTTAACGCCCACAAAAATACCCTAAACAGGCTCTTACTTCTACCCTGGCTGCCATGTGACAGATAACCGATCCTTAATGAAGAGATTAAGTCCACATTCTTCTGGAAAGGATAGCCGATATTCCTCAAAAGCAGCGTGTTCTCGAGGGATTAGTTGGGATGAGGGCCGCTAGCTGCAGCGGCGAGGCGTCGTCTTCCCACGCACCGCCGCGTCTCAGCAGGTCCGAGTGCCAAGAAAAACTGCATGCATAATGTGCGTGCTGGGTCCTGCGACTGGTGTCTTGGCTACAATTCTGGGGCCCAAATTATGAATGATTATTGCTCAATGGCGTCTAATGGGGCACTATTGACGGTAATGTGCGGAGCTTCTGTGTGCAAGCTGCTAATCCTGGTAAAACTGTTTGCTTAAAAATCTAATCTGATTCTCTTTTATTGTCTTCGGGTACATGCTAGCTTTAGATCTGTGAGGTTAGATTACGAATAGAATCCGAAGTATTTAAAAAAATAAACGTTACTAACAAATACGTAAATGTGCTAGCCCACTATTCTTCTAGTTAAAATATTCTAAAGAAATAGAGGGATTTACGCAATGGAATAGTTCTTGCAAATTTTTACAAAAGCTCCTCATAGATATTTACACGTACGTACACCATTCATATGCCATTCAATAGCTGCAATTCTTCCTAAAATATGCGCGTGTATCCAGGCTACCTCAAATCCAAGCATAGATATACGTATGCAAATACTTTGTGTTCGCTGCTCTGGTGTCGTAGACTGTCTTTCATTGCCAGTAATTCCATTTCTATTGTTTTTTTTCGTAGTTGAAAGCTAAATTCGTGAGATATGTACATACGCGTAGACGATGAATTTCGTGCGATGTGTGTACGGCAGCACCGTGCAATACAGGGCCACGAGCAGCGCTGTCTCGTCTGTCCATCACAGCACCGAACTTTCGCTCGAACATTAGGGGCTCATTGAACAGCGACGAACGTAGTTTGCAGCAGCTTCACGTTTCCATTTCTTTACCTCAAAACTTTTGACTAGGTTCTCAAGAGGAAATTTTGAAAGTTCATTACTGCTTCAGTGCGTTTATTTCCTTTGTTTATTTTCCTGTCTTTTTATATTAATATTATACTCATTTATATACTCGCATTTGTTCATTTATTATCTTATTTGTTAAAGGTTTCTGTGTTATTATTAGTTCACTTTTTATTCATATTGACTAAGTCTGTGAATTTAAGGCTAATCAAACCAGCAACTATTCTGAATTTCGTTCGTCTCATTACTTCTACTCATAAGACCGAAAATGTTCAGAAATACCACGCAGAGGCCCATGCCTCACTTACATAAGACAATCAAAAGCTTTACTTACTTATCTTACTTTTTTAGGACAAAAATACTTGACACAATACTTTAGACAATACAGAGATTTACTTACTTCCCTTACTGACTTAGGACAATACTTGAGACAATACTTAAGACAATACAGAGCTTTAATTACTTGCCTTAATTGTTTTAACTCTGTTCCAATGAAGATATCGTTGATTTTTCCAAGCAGCTTGCGAGACACTTGGTGGAAAATTAAGAGCGTCTGTAATGATGGTTCCGGGACCCGGACCTGGGCCTGCAGGTCGTTATACAGGCAGTTAGTGGGCGCATCAGTGCTCCTTGTATCTATATTGGCATCAGGAGAAAGCATCATCATCACCAGAGTTACCGTCGATGCAATTATTGATAAGCGGGCAACATCACCTTGAGCATCATCACCAATGATGTCGGCCTCTCACCGCATCACCTGTAATAGATAGGAACAACATTCTTCACATCAGGCTGCGACAGACTTTCGAACTGATGCATTTAGTTACGTGTGCCGTCCCCTTCAGCAAACCGCTAGCTAAAATTTTATTCTTACCTAAGGCTTATCGAGCATGCGCTCGATATGGTTTAAACGAGGCTGTAAATATACTCGTTTTTGCAAGAGTATTACCAAAATTCCTCCTACTTAATCATTTCCAACATTAATGTTTACTTTTTTCTCGCGTAAAAATTCAACAGTTATCATGAGCCGTCTGTACCATCGCTCACAGGTGGCGGGCGCGTGCCTAGCGACTGCGGTCTGAACGCTTGAATGTTGTTGTTCTGCTGCGGGCGAAATGTTCACACCAGCACCGTTATTTTGAGTGCACTGATTAAAATTAAGGCATAAGCGTTGAGGGAGCAGCGGTGCAGGAAATGTTTTGGCGAGCTTAGAGCCAAGAGCCAAGTATCGATGCCAGGTACGCCTCGGTATATGGAGTATGAGGGCGTTTGATGCACGATTTGATTTGGGTTAGAAATGTTTACTTCCAGGTGTTATAAAATGTGCTCCTGAGTCGTGAGCGCATGCACACTATAGTATGTCGAATTCTCTGACTGACATCTTATATCATAAATCAAATAGTTTATAAAACCATAGTCGATACTACATGCAAACAACTTTCTTCGTGTCTCTCGTTAGAAAATGACCGGATTTTTAACAATTCTGACAGGTAGACTTTACCGTTTCGTCTCCAGAATTTGGCCAAAATAATCTTTACTTTTCAATATCACACGGTACATCTTGAAAAATTGGCTTAAAATTTATAAGCATATAGTTGTTTCAGTGACGAACAACACTGAGCAAAGTAAAAGAGATGTATGAAAGTCCCTGTAAGATTGCTGAATGTGTGTTGAGAAGGCGAGTAAAGCAGTTTAACGATTCCTTGCATGGGGAAAGCATAGCAATTTAGCCAAGGCCATCCTAGGACTGGATCGACACCGCAACTCGTTAAATGTATTCCGTAAAAATGCCCAGGAAAATACTGAAGTTCCTCAGAAGCTTTGTAAAATAAGGGAAGACGTTAGTGGGAATAATATTAACCCGTTAATGTGCAACGTTTGTTTCGCAATAAATTCTGCAGAATTTTTGGAATTTGGCTGTTAATGTCCACCAAAAGTAGGTGACAGTATTTGAAATAGGTTTATGTAGCAGTTTTATTATCATTCGTTATAATTATGTTATTTGTAGTACGTTATTGACAATTTTATAACGGCAATTATTGAATTATAATCTGCTTCGTAAAAATGCAATTAGACTTGTGCAAAAATGGTTGTCGAAGTATAAGAGGCAAACCTCAAAGCTGTAATTAGGGAAAACAGTTCGTTTGAGCTCCTGCGTTGATAAAATGTAAGGTTTTTTGTATTATTTTTCACAATAAAATTTAATTGCAATGTAATTATTGTGTTAGTTAATATAATTGTATGTATGGGTGATCTCAAAATAAATATTACCATCTACTGTTCACCCAATTTTGGGCCCCCCTGTATAGTTGGTCATTTGTATCAGAAATGAAGTGTAATGAAAAAATATAGTCCAGTTTTTGAAGTAAAGGCTATTCTGCGGAGGGGACGACGATGAGTTATGGGGTGCTAAATATCTAATTGAAAAATAAATTTTGTGTCACTTTAGCGACTCAGGTATACTGTAAGTTACTCTATTTCTTGAGTAAAATGTAAAAACAATGCATGTACCATCAATTAATTCTTTAATGCCATTACTTCTGTCACAATGGACACTTTTGTATTCTTACCATCAAATGTACATAAAATTTGACGCTATTCATCACTAAGCCAAACATTTTACCTGAAAAACTCCGAGTCTCCTCCGGTGCTCCGCACGGACGCAAGAACGGCCGGCTCAACCGACAGCTTCATTGGAAAAGTGACCGAATGATCACACCAGACGCTGCATCTCTTCCACCCACCGTCGATTGAGCAGTTTTCTGAGCCTTACTTGCAGCAGTGATGAAATGATACTTGACGTCCAGCAGCACATCATTTTCGGGAACGATCGCTTTTAGACTCGCAGTTGGCACAGAAGATTGGTCCCAACTCCTAGAACGGCCTCTAAGAAGTACGGGTCGATCTGACCAAGAACCTCTCACGATTGCTGTGTCTCTGCAGCGCTTGTCTGACTGACGGGATCCAAGGAATGCTGAGAGTATCCTGGGTACATGCTCTCTGAGGTAAATGTAAAAAGTTTGTCCTCCTACAATGTGTTTTTGAACAGTTTCCCGTAACCCCAGTCTGTGGTGCGGGCTGAAGAGAGGCTGAGAGTGGAAGTCCCAGGCTTGCGGGCTGGAATTTGCAGAAAAAAATTTGTCCAGGACATTGTGGGGTGGTCATTGTTACCCTGGACAAGGATTCAGTTAAGAAAGTGATTATCTTGATTCTAGAAAGACTAGATCGTTTTTGCAGTGGAAAATTCTCTCAAACTGGAATTGTTATATCTGTTGTGTTGTAAAGAATAATATTTTAGCAGCACCTCACTAAACTGTTGAATCTGCGATGTCGTAATTTAAAAAAGAATGGCCAAAATGTCTGAAAGACCATTCTCATCTTCTGTCAGTCATTCACAGAGCGTTATCAGTTGTGTGGTGGACGCCCAGGGCGGCGGCCACCTCCAGAATCTATGAGAAAAATTCAAGCACTGGACAACTGTTTGTTATGTTCGCGTGAAGAACATTCATTGCCATTTATGCCGACTTCCACAGGTCTTTTTGACACGTGTTTCAGCAGCATTTTACAACCCCGCTCAACACGCCTCCTCGTAAATTGAAAATAAGAAAAAGATATTCGTTCACACAACAGCTTTGAGCTTATTAGTACATAACCCAGGTGATTTAAAACTCCGTGTTTAAGCACATATTAATTAGGTTTTCATGAAAGTTTTCTAACGTATTCCCATTATATATACTTTCTAACGCACGTAACCTGTTCGCTGTTTCATAATCATCACAGCTGCAGTTTCAGAAATGGCTTCATACTCGAGGTCATTGCACCGCTCCTAGAGTCGCCCCAAAATTACAAACTTATGGAAATGATTACTTCACGAGCCTCATCATTGCTTCGTTTGTGATCGTGACATCTGCAGTGTTGACCTCAGTCGCGGGACTTGATGGCGCGATGTATGGGACCTCTGAAGCGAAAATTGGAGCTCTTGAGCCATCAAATTTATCTTTTGATAAGCGAAAGAAACGTCGAAAAATTGTACAAACTGAAATGGAATATAATAATGAAGTTATCGTAGGAATTACTGTCTATCATTAACTCCCCATTCTATTTTAATTCCGATTCTATCTTCAAAATAGCTACTTGCACCCCATCTGAAGAGTCACACAATTGTAAAAAAAAACTCAACATATTAAAAAGTGATCTTTTTAATGATGGAAAATTTCAATGACCACATGTGAGGCGCAATAGTCTAGTTCGAAACCGCGCGCCTAAAATTCTCAAGAATGTCAGCTCTCCCGTGGGCTCTACGGGACCATGACGGGAAGGGGGGGGGGGAGACGTGATGGGCTCAGGTACAGCACACGCACTGTGCACAGTACGAGGGTGCCCACTCTAACTTTTCTGCCGGAACAACTCTAATTATGTCCTCGTATACTTTTGGTTGCCCTAGCGCATATATCGCCGCTGGGGAGACATCAATGAAGCGGTGAACCACTTGGACAGGGTGGAAATGGCCGTGTCGGGTCACCCCTCACGGGAGATAAAAAGTGCATCACACTGAAGTATTTCTCGGCCACTGCGTGTACATCATATAAACGTGCACATTACGTGCGCGTTCAGCAGCGTCTAGTCTGTTATGTTGGGGTAATTTCAGAAATGTTGGCTTTATTTTTACCAAAATCAACGTGCGTGTTGAACAAACAACAGGCTCATATGCCAAGCTTGTGCAGCTGAACGATTTTAAATTGAATATCAACTCAAAAGATACAAGGTTTATTTCTTGCTATGAAACAGGTTGAGAACAGTATGCTTCGACCACCTCAAGTGCGTGTATTTTTGCTGCTTGCATCGGCACATAATAAATTGATGCAACTTTTGTAAAATGCATAATCGAGCAGCGGCATGACAGACACATGTCTCAACACTTAACCCTTGAAATGAACGTGATCTCATACGGACTCCAACCACTTACATAGATCTACTTTCGGCTCGTGGGTTCGGAATTTTTGAGATTTTTGTGGGACGCGGCAAAGTAAACAAAAAACGGAGGGCTCCACAGCCTCCCTCCCGCCACGGCCACACCCGTGACCGCAACGTGCAACGCTCATGAAACTTAACGTTTAATTAATTATAATAACCAACAGCCTGAAGTCCCGTCGTTATTGTCATTGTTGGTGTAATTGTCCTGCAGAATGCGTCTTGGGTCCACAGTACTGAAGTTCCGCTACTGTCCTGTACCTCCTACTTCGTTTCATTAGGAGTGCATCAAAAGTTAAGCGAGATTCTGTTTTGCTGAGTTATATTAGTGTCAGCTACCGAAATATTCTGTAATCGCTAGCCTTTACCACTTTAAGTAATATCAATGCATACATTCTTTGCAGAAATTTTATTTCAGCCCATATTGTGAAAAAACCTTCAGCATTTGAATCCTGCACCATTTTTATTCGTATTTTGACTGCTCAACTGCAGGCGCTATTGGTGTGTTTCGTGATGAGAAGACCAGGCGCAAATGCGGTCGATGGTGAAATTTCTATCCTCCGCCCTGTAGAACTTTTTCGCGGCCTCATGGAGGCGCGGCGAAAGTGCGGGAGGCTTAGGCGGCCACAGTTACAGATGATATAAGGTTACTCTGGGGACTTCATCAGGTGACTCGTACGTCATCCTGGGAAAGGCACGTGAGCGTGTGCGTCTTATTCTGCTTGTTCCTGCACCGTGGAATTGTGTGAGCTATGGCGCAGATGGGACCCGAGTGTGACAGACAGAATGATGAAACTAGTAGACGCGCCTCGCCAAAAATGGCGGGACTATTGATGTTAATTTCTTAAAATGCCGTCTGATTTACAGTAAATCTGTCATGTAATATTGTTATTTATAGTATCACGGATACGGACTGCCTTCTCTGACAGTCTCCCTGATTATTTAGAAATGCGAACCCGGGAATTATCTCCTACCAAAACCTTCACAAACGTGACAGACAGACGGAACAAGCAAGCAAGCAACATTGGGCTATTTTCATATAGTGGGATGTTAGGGTTTCACCATCTACGTGTGTGAGGGCTTAGACAACTTATGATCGCGTTTCCAAATTTTAATGTACTTAAAGGGAGGAGGGGGGAATTAGTGTTAAAATAGAGTGAACCCGCACACCATTGAAAAAATCGTAAACTTAAAAAAATATCGAGTAGCCGATTGTTCAAGAGCTAAAATTTGACATTAGTTCACCAGGCTGAAATATTAAAAATGAGTTTAATTTCGAACTTATTGGAAATTGTTTTCACTCCAAGATCAAGAGCAAGTAGTTCATCAAACGCGAATCTAGCACAGGCGAAGCTGCTGCGCTCTACTCCTTGAAATGTGATATTTGGGGTTCGTTTAATTTTAGCCTCTGTACCCTGATGTGCTTTGGAGACATTGCGGTGCGTTACTGATTTCTTCTAAGTGATCCTATGCGTACACAGCCGCCTGGTTGAGTTCTTGCAGCGCTAGAAACACTATTCACTCCTAGGCTGCAATTATAAGGCGTCCATCATGACGTGTAAAGGTGGTGATTACGGAAGGATGTTTTACAAGGAGGATGCCATTCTTTTTAGGGGCAAATGATGACGTGTTGATGTTATCACTAGTCACACAACACCAGACACCCTCTACACACTAACTGCACGCATTGCTGTCTCTAACCACACACCTGTTGCGCTAACCATACGCCTGTCATGCAAATCTACGGCAGCAGGAGACCAATACAAAGGACCAACACGCTCGTGTTCCGGTGCTCGATACAGGGGCGTCTGATGTGCCTATCATCAACATACTCTGCAGCCTGGACCGCTCCATTTTAGGATTGACAGTTATAACGCTTCTTTCAGGACAAGATCCCAAGTTTTACGAGTGTGTTTGCATAACGTGGAGGTTTATCTGTTGAAAAGGAGTGTCCTCCTCTCCAATAAGTTTATGGCTAAGCTCTAGACAACACACCAATCAAAATCGGGCTCATAGTGCACTGAATGGCATAGGCGAAATGTAAACCTATAAATACGGCATTTATAGTTCATGTTATTTGCAGCTCATCATAAGTACAACTCGTATTCTTTTAATTAACACAATTATATTAGTTCTGTTGACAAATTGATTCACCTGCAGGTTCAGGGAAAAAAATCCCTTTCAAAGTTCCTTTTGCTTCATATGTGATCTTTAAAGTATAATGGTTTACGTTGGAATATTTTCTCCTAGATATGGAGAGAAACCGCCTGATGAAACGAGTGAGTAATTGAAATGATATGAGTATTTCTCTTACCGTCACTCTTTTGGCCTAGTTTTCCCCATGGAATTGCCCCTGGCATCAGCATATCCCCGACCTCAGCAATTTAGGGATTTTAATCTCAATTTGAAACTCTCTTAAACGTCCACACTTCAGCATGTATTTTGTCTCTAAAACTCTAACGCTGCAAAGTCTCCGAAAAATTATTAAAAGGGTGCAGGAACTTTCAGATTCAGGTTACATTAAATTCAAACGATCGCCATCGTCCTGAAATTCGATCTCGGTATCAAAACTCAACGCTGCAGAGCCCTCAGTTGGGATAAATCTCACTCAGCTCCCGCTCGTGGATACAGAGAAGCTCTGCGTGCGCCCGCCGTGACGTAGGTTGTGCGCTTGTGGAGCTCCCCGTCAGGTGCACCTGGCACTGAAGCCTTGGAGATAAAGGCTCCTCATTTTAGTCCAGTGTTTTTCACTTCTATTCAAACATAAGAGAAGTTTTGCTCTTGTGTCTTTTGTGCATCAAAACACGGTAGATTTTCGTTCATATCTTTCGTGTACATTTTACTTGTGGCCTTTTAGCAGGTTGGAGTCACCGCAGTGCTGCTAAATCGCTTCTATAAAAAGCCTTGTGTTATTTGTGTGTATGCTCGTAACGTGTTTTCAATTTCATTCTAAAGATAATGTTTCCATTTTGATAATTACAATTTATTCCTGTGTCTGCCTTGTACAGAATAGATAATTTTAGGCTATATATAAGGAGGAACTATTAAAAAACCCTGGTGTAACTCTTGCATGCAATAGGATTAGAGAATAGCAAATATTTGTAAATCTGCTCCTTTTTCCCTTAATGTATCAAAAAATGTTGCCCCTTCGATCGGAGCTCGATTTGAATATCGTGGATTGCATAGCTCAGAGTTTTCTATGCTTCAAATTCAGTAGATTTCTTCTGTTACGAACCACTCACATTTTAATTCTGCTCTTTGACATTTGTTTTAGGCTCTTGCAGAGTTTCCTTCAAACTCTTTGTCAAATTCAGAGAGCTCTGCAGCCGAACGAATTTAACTACTGATTTAGAGAATGCGTTTTCACATTTGTTACGATTTACTTCAAGGATGCGTTTTGTTTTACTCAAAAATTATCGAGCGCGTCGTGTACACATCAATAGAACGAAAAGGTGACTGAGTTTATATGCGCGCCTTGATCTAACTTATGCGAGTGATACTGCGGATGAGCCGATTGCACTACGCTAACATTTCACCATGTATGGTGAGCACATAAATATGGGCTAGATAGACCCGTTTCGGTGCGTACTGTGATGCATGGCTCGCTGCCCATAACTGGTGTAATATATGACACCCGATCCATAAATCATGCTGAATAAATTAGCGTGTTGTGCTGTCCGCAGTTTTATGATCCATCTCGCGGTGAGCGACCGTCGTTGAAGTATCTCAGCTCTCAGCTGCCGGGGATACCTAGTATTTGATTCAAAAGTTGAATGTAAAATTCGCCTGCGTATCAAAAAATGGCCGAAGGATGCGGCCCCCGTTGAGGAGGATGGTCGAACGGAGCACTCTCTCGACCACGGAGCCCGACCGAACACGACTCGACAGCGCCGTCCAACTGCTGCGTTCCCAAGTTTTTCCGGCAAAATTAACTGCTTTAAATCTCACAGCTCGTGGTAAAACCGTCATTGAATCGTGACTGTGAGTAGTGAACTTCAGACTTACACAAAGACACATGTTCTCCGTACCGTTACATGTAGAGTTGTCCACGGCTAACAGAACTCGTAAAACTGCACATCTGTTTAGATGTTTATGTATTGACCGCTGCAAGTTTCGATAATGCGCTGTACTCAACCGAAACGACCGAGTCGTACAAAAAGTTCGCCATGAGTGCCGTCGAAAAATGGACTGCTCAAGCACGGCTTATTCATACGTGTATAAGGGTTGTTATTTAACCTTCATACACATATCTCGTACGAGAAAACTCGTACACTTTCTGACTGTTATGTCCCTCTGCCATTGGCGACCAGGTTTTATCGGAAAGTGCTGATGACAAGTAAGAGTGCCTGTTCTGAGAGTTAAGGAGGGCTTTTCTTGGGATAGAACCCCGAATGCTGAACAATGTCTGCTATCTTCGTCCTGATGGCACTTCAGATTGCAACTCGCAGATTTTTTCCTCTGTTTCAAGTCCTCTTTCTGTGTCGCTGGCGCAGCCAAGTCTTCCTATGCAAGTAACCTCTGTACTTTTTCTATATATATTCCTGCATGCAACTTTTCTGCCGATATTTTCAGACAAATCCGATTTTATCGATCAGTTGACCTCACGCTCTGAAACAGCGCTCAGTTCTTCTTTCGTTTATTTTTTTCCCACCAGACATCATCTTACATCAGCACTCACATCGTCGGCTTGGGTTAGTTTCGCGAGGCTTAGTTTGTTGTTGTCTGTTTAAAACATAATCATTTTGTTTGTTTCTTAGCACTGGCCTCTGTGCTAAATTGAGAAAAACATATTACTTTGAATGAAACTAAAATGTTAGTTGCGAAGTTGTAAAATGATGCAATTTTGAAATGATTCCACATTGTTTGGTCAATGTCAGAAACCCAAGAGTGTTTTTCATGACGAGAAACTCACTAAATACTTTGCTATTTTAATGCATCTTCTTAGAAAGAATTTCAGCTCATGAATTCTCGCTCTACGCGTCTTGATGCATCTCCTAGAGTGACACGTAAGCATTTTGCCTAACTGTTGCCCACGTCTGTGGGGGAAACGATATTCATTATAGTGACAAATTACTGTACCCGAGTACGTAATGACCAGCAGATATTGTAGAAAACAACATTGTATGCAGACATTACAAATCTGTTTAATAAGTTCAGAAGTAAATCAAAAGCTACACATATCGCAGAAGAATTAATGTACTCGAACTAGCTTGCGTAAATTGCGTCGTGGCTACGCAGTCCAACAGTCGCACACTGGGGTCTGACTGACGCAGTAATTTTTGTCTTATCTAGTAAGCCAATTGAGGCAGGGTATAATAATTATTGTGATTTATAGCAACCCAATTGATTCAGAGTGGAACTATTGTCATTTATAGCTAACCAACTGAGGCGCCATAGAACCATGATTGTATAGCAATGTCGACTGAGGCAGAATGGAAAAAATTCGAGAAAAGACTTTATGTATTTTGAATGAAATGTTGTTTTTTGCATCCGCGTACTTTAGTTACAATGAATCTTGGCTTGAAACGTTCACACTGAATGTTCTCGAGATTTCGCTTCTCCATCACCTTCATTTCAGTGTTGATTATTTTTTTTACATGAAACAATTAAGACAAAAAATATGGATCGAGTTTTCAATGTTTAATTTGTTCTACAAAAATTTATGGTGAAGCCGGCTACCATAAGCCAAATGCACTTCTTTAGAACTTTTTTCATAATATCCAGCGTAGTGTAAAGAATACAGTTTTGTCGTATAGAGTTTCCAAATTATATCAATACATGCATAAAAAAAATTTGAAGAAGAAAAAACTTTTCAAATGATCAAAGAACGTTAAATTCTTACTTTTTATGACAATTTTCGGCTCGTAAAAGATATTTTTATGAATTATTATTTTTAATACCGATTACATTCACAGCTGAGGCGGAATAATCAAGTGCAAACAATTTCAATAGCTTACAAAACCTGTCTTTGCCCCTTTAATATTCCTTTTTAGCATCATTTTCTTGTAGGCTAGCGAAATCTGACGCATCAGCATTGTAAAAACAAGCCTTCGCAATTTTGTAAAGCGAGACCGCGCTCGAGTGCTGGGGCATTTTGGGCCAGCCTCGCGATCTCTGAGGAGGACCCCATCAACGATGGTATCGCTGCAGACTTATGGTCTTCTAAAGACCCCGGACCCGCTGGCTGCACCGCAGGTTCTCTTCTCAGGGTCGTGATTCTGCTGGGCCCGCCAAGCTGGATCTATAAAATCAGTTAGTAAATACTAAACACCATCGGAACACATGTACACTAGGAGTTGTTTCAATGTTTGAGTGACGTTGATACAACTTCTTTTGCAGGAAGAGTCGTTTGCTGTGGTGTGAGACAATAATTTGAAGAGTCGTGAGGATTTCTTTAGCATTTAGAAAAATGAGAGACTGGCAAAATGCAGTAAAATACACTAAGTGTGCATCTTCGATCTCAATTTTCCCACTCAATGCACCCTGCAAGTTGCCTTTGAATTATTATTTTACCCCTGAAATGTTAGTTTTTAACTTTGGTGTCGAAAGAGCGATTGTATTCTTTTGCTTGGGCGATGAACAGTAAAGGTCTTTGATATTCGATGCACACTTTTTGAGGGCGTTTTCTGGTGAATTTAATTTCGGATAATCTAGTACGAGGCGTGTGAAAAATGGGTCAAAAGGCTTAAAGCTAGGCTTTACATAACACTTGATCGTATTAGTTCACAAAGGATAATTACTCGTAATAAATCATGTAAATGAATTAACTGTGACACTTCAATCATTTTCGTGCTCACGCTACGCATCTTTTGCACTTTTAACTTCATATTGATGCTTTTTTTACGTTCCGTGCGTTTTAAATGAAATTTCAAAAGTTTCGTATCTCTCTGCTTTGAAGTCATTCGTTTTAGAAAAAGGGCGAGATTCGTAGCAAAGTAATGTACATTCACGCCCCATTGCCAAGACCATTGAACAGCCCTACTGACTCTGACTTCAAAGCAATGTAATTAAGTGGAAATTCACGGTGGGAAATAGATAAAATCAGAATAACCACCGTATTTTACTATGATACGTGCTGTAGTTTTTACACACATAAACGCAACCGTAAAAAGGAACTGTGTTAGATTGAAAAAATAATATAATATTTACATTACCATCAGAAGCTTTGATGGATTCTTACATATACTTCTCTCGCTGGTCTTAGGAGGATTGTGTCTCATGTGTAATGCTAACATGCATTGTCAAGCACTTGTACCCTTTAATATTGCTACGAAGTAAATATGATGACTAATAGGCCTTCTGTTCCATCCCGACCGTCCCATATCAGTGAGCTGCAGTCAAACATTCAGCGTGCAAGCGATGAAGTGCAGGCGAGTGCATGTATCAAAAGAGATTCGAGATTTAAAGTTTATTAGTTATACTAAGTTGTGAAAATGAACAGCGCTTCGCACATCCAGAAAAAGGCTGTTTTCTGAAGATTCTGTTTTCAAATTGACTTTTTGGAAAGGTTTTTCATCATTTCGCTTAGATTTGACAGAACCTTCATACCTTGTTTGCCTCCCACACTTCATAGTTATGAAAAGGTAAAAATACATGCATAGAACATTAGGAGGTTGGATCACATTAAGATAGTAAAAACTCGGTTGTTACAAGATAAGACAACAAAATGAATATGCTGATGGCATCATAAACCCTGAACTAACAACACCAGATCAGTGAAGTCTTACTATCACCTGTAAACAAATAAACTCCGTACTGTTTGATTTAGACAGTATCCTCATAATATAAATTGGAAGTAGGACCATTAAGCAGGCACCAAGGCCGGATTGGTCTACCAATAAACAATGGAAGAACAGGGAACCAGAGATACAAGACGCTGGCTTGATTTAGGAGGTGTCCGCGTTGAGAACGGGAGCCTGTGCTGGTGCTGGTGCCCCTCTAATCATTACGTCGTCTGACAGAGTTGCCTGATAAGAGGCAAATAATGACACATTCACTTCAATGCAATAGCTCCTGCCAGTCCTAACCAAAAAGAACGATAGGAAAAGTGGCAGTCCCGAAAAATGAACAGCAGAAATAAACTAAGCTCTGCTGCATGCGAGCCGCTGTCGTCGATCGTAGCTTGTATACGAGGTACCGAAAGCATCAATTACTATTCTGGCTGCTGGATGTTACTGCGCTCAAACAGAATTTAATGCGTGTGTTGCGTTCACGTGCGTCGCGCCGGCACATGAGGCACTGCGTCCAGACGCCCCATACACCCTCCACTCACTCGATACTGGCGTGCTTGCGCCGTCGCAAGCATTTACTTATGTACTTCAGACCTCACCGTCCAAGGAATCGAAGGCGGTTGATTTAGGTATTTTGCTTATTCCAGTTTGATCACGAATGATTAAAATGTGAGATCGATATCTGCTCTAGGTGTCTCTTAAGATGCCTCATATTCAAAGCGTGCCAGTGCTCTGCACTCTACGGAAAGATGTTGACGAGTACCAGGAGCTTGGAGTCCACTTTCTTTCTTTATATCTTGCGACGTATGAAAATATGAGATTCGAGAGCGTTCGCGTTATAATTTAATTTTTGTCGATTGACTCCACTGAAATATGGTATGAACATGAGACACATACGATCAGGACTACCAGCCTCACATCTGCTCAGCGATCGGACTTTCAGGTAGAACAACTCCTCAGTAGTGAGAGGGGCATTAATTTTATCCTTCGAAATGGAACACTTCACTTACAGGCAACATAATTTAAGTGAAAGTCATTTTAACGGTCTGAAGTTTTCTTTCCCTTTATTGGATTTCATGAGCTTAAATCACAATGTCCAACACAGAACAATACTACCTCTAAGACTTCAATGGAAATTAATATGTTCACAACTTGGTCTTATATACAAGTAGGAGTTAAAAATACTCTACACACTTGAGGCACGTATGCCTTGGCTAGAGTGTTTTAGAAAATAATAAGAGCTGTGTGCAACTGTCTTAAGCAAATATATAAAATAACTCTTGGTCATATGCAATTTAATTTATGCAAATATTAAAGCTTTTAACCTATGTAAAGGATGTTACATCCCTCTTCAGTTTTTCAACAAGTCTCTGGGATTCAGAGTTTACTCTTAATTAAGAATTTGATTCATATTCAGGGGTAAAATTATTGAACTGTTCGCATCAAACTTCATACGTACTAAAATTTACACGAAAATCATGGATGCAAAGCTTCGTGTGAGCTGAAGGCGCTGTTCCTTAGATAATTTTTTTTACTTATTATGCCGCCTTAGAAGTTTCGAACCTTTGTGTAATTTTTATAAAAATGTGTGAAGTAAACGAAACAGTTCGTCGTGCTGTCTGGTGAACACAGTAGAAAACTTTAAATAAACTTCAATGTTACTGAATTTGTGTATTCCTTAACTTTTGTTTAAATTAGAAGTAAGCATAAGAAGAAGCCTTGTTTGAAAACGTCAACAGGACGTGAATATGACAGTGGCGACAGCAGCGAGTTGCGCAAGCTACATGCTATGTTAAGCTACGTTGAAATGTATTGAAGCTTTAGACTGCTCAATAATTATATAATCAATTGAGTCTTAGTTATAAATTCCGAAACGTTGTACAAGGGATTTATTACTTCACAGTCCTGGTAAATGCACTGTGAGCCTTCTAATTCGAATGCACTTCTTGAAGATAAAATCATGCAAAAGTGTAATGCAACGAAATACCTTAAGTCCTTTTTTTGGGACGTTTTTCCAGCACCATGCATCACGTGCAGCTACCAGTTCAGCGTTCTTTATTGTTATTAATACTACTTTAACTCGGAGAGCCACTTACTTCCAAAATTATTTTCGGTCCATTGGTTTTGTTCTTAGAAAATTCACGCTAGCTTGTAGGTACACCTTTGCCGAGCTTGCCTTAATGATTTTCATGTTGTATTTTAAGCACTGGGGTTTCATCTTTTTAAGGAACGGGTTCCTTTATATCTCAACGTACCGAATGAACGCGAAGCCTATCGACAGCGTAACGACCGCTTTGTTTGACGATTTTGTAAAAATATATACGCTAGTGCTTTTAATATCAGCTTCTAGACGCGTTTGGCATTCATGTGACATGACCTTGCGAGTTTTGAGCGTAATATAAGTCACCTCGTGGCAGGCACTATGGAATCAGACCCTCTATATCACTGCAGAGGTGATGGGCGTGAACCCTCCGGTATAGTAGATACCTCTTCAGATAGAGGACCCAGTCTCCCGTAACCTCCGAGACTTGTGTGTGTACCATTCTTCTTTTCCTCGCTGCAGTTCATGTGGGGCTGCTTTTGGGTTAAAATTCACAGTTGCAGGGTCGTCACTGCAGTGGTATTGGTGCACAAATGTCGCCGCTGCTCCTCATCTGCTGTCGGATGAATATAGGACTCCCCTCAGACGTGTTGTTCTGACAGTTATTGGAGCTGTTACTCCTGCTGTCGGGTTAGTATGTTCACCGCTGAAAGTTGTCCTGAATGTTATGGTTTTATAGAGGAGGTGTGGGTACGGCATTGCAGGGAGACTGTTTTTTAGAACGGTTGAGCTTTAAAAATTCTGCACAGCTTTTTGACACGACTATTGAAAAATGGTAGAGGCATGATTTTTAGCACCACTCTCGCCCTATTTTAACATGCATTGTTATTTTAGTTCATGACTTGTTCTAATGATATTTTTTCTGCTAGTTCGCAATTTTCTAAGTGAATTTTGTAAGATAAATAACAATCTTTTAATTTTCCATCGCCATCTGCTATCCGACCCAGATGACTGCACTTTTCAGAGTGCGAGTCTTTCCAAGCCATGTGGTGGTGGTGGCATCTCTCAAATCAGGTCTTCATGTTGAACAAAATACGCAAATTTAATCAAAAACTGACGGACGAGTTTGAATGGTTAGCTGCTTGAGACTTATAACAACGAGCCAAGAGAATAAAAAACGAGCAGTTTTTGAACGAGCCGCACAGCAGCTTAACCCTTGACAGCACTAGTGCTTCATTTCACACCTACCCGTAACCAAATGATGTTTCCTTCAGCTTTAGTCGAGCAGCTCGCTGATGGTCTCATCACACTCCCTAGGACGGCGGACATGGAGGCCTCAGACAGGCATGAACTCAATCCAAGTTTGGCAGTCGCTGACACCGAACAGAACACTGCTCAGTTCTGGGAGGCAGAGGGCGGCTCCAGCCACTACATTGCTGCCTGTTAGCCCAGCCTGACTTTATTAACTATTTGTGATGGTAAACTGATGCTTCATTGGTATGTCGTTGTATGTGCGAGTAGTCAACCGTGGTCTAATTTACAAACTCTATTGAACTTTTCCAGTCAATCGCTGTGAATTTAAGTTTGGGTATAAAGAAACAGCTGTTCATAAAATTTTATCTTATTAGGTCCACCAATGGGCTGAGCTAAACTCCGGACTTCTCGTGTCTCCTTTTCTTCTTTTTTCTTGCATTTCCCGAATATATCATTCCATTACGCCTAAGCTTCCTTGCGTTTCTGTCATTTCCAAACAAGATATATTTCCAAACCTCCCAAATGCCCTCATCACTAAATATTCAGTACATTTTCCCGTCCACTATCGTGTGAGAGCCACAACATCCCTGGCACCTCCTACCCCGGGACCGGTATCCCCCGCCCCCTCTACCTGTCGGCCCCTGCCCCCCAAGCAAGCAGCCCGATGAGGGGGCTTGTGTCGATACTATCGCCCAAATTAAAGGAATCCAGCCGAAGCGTCTGTGGATCACCATCATTTCGGCGAAACGAGACTCGTAACGGCGCGTAAACGGCCCCCTTCGGTTGACTGAGTGACGGCCGTGCCTTCCAGCGCTACACTCGCATACGCGTGTGTTGTGTGTCCTGCATAAGTGCGTGTTATGTGTCCTACATGTGTGTGTATGTGTATTGTGTGTCCTACGTGTGTGCGTGTTGTGTGTCCTACCTAGGTGTGTGCTGTGTGTCCTGCACTTACATGCGCGTTGTATATCATGCAGGTGGAGGCGTGTGTACTGTGTATCACACATGGAAGTAAGTGTGTAGGGTGCACATTGATAAGGCGCTTGCTCACCGTGCCTGTTACAAACACACGAGTTTGCGGAAAACAGTTCCGGATGACGATACTTTCGAAAGTGAAGGCGTGCGGAGGCTTGTTGCTGCTCGCGCATGTGGTAGACGCGTGTTAGTTGTGACTGTCGTTAGTTGCAGTGAGTCTCGTGGAGACAAATGACGTGATCAGCGCTTATTTAGGGCCCAAATTTGTTGCCAATCAAGACCACGAAACTGTGAGAAATGACTCTCTTATTCTGCACACCTGCACTCAGAGGGCTTGTGTGTCCCTGGCATGTGGCTCACGAAAATGCATACATTCTGTTTTTTATCACTAGTGTCGGTAGAAGGAAAAAATTTCGAGGTTCCCACTTTTGCATGACTGAAGTACCGTTGCAGGTGTTGACTTGGATCGAACTTTGGAGATGGTTGCGCTGCCGTCTCGCGCTTCAGCTTTCATCATATTGCCTCTCGCTCTTCGATGAGAAACTAGTGAATATTTTTCATTTAAAACCCTCCTGCAATTCCATTCCATGGATTTAAAATAATCCGCGATTCTTACACAAAAATGGGGCTGAGTTTCGTGACAGCTGGTACGCTCATAGCGCGAGCTTAATTAAGGTTTGTGTGTCATTTAAATGGATTTTGAGGGTGTCGAAGAGCTAAGTATAATGCGTGTTGGAATTATTTCGATAATAAAGCATGCATTTTTTAATATCTTTTAACCAAAAAGTTTTCTATTTTTCCTCCCAAAATTCTGGGCTATAAAAGGACAGAGTGCCGTTTTGAAGGCAACTTTCAAAATTACGAAAGAATTTATCAATCGTACATGAATGATTCAAGTTAGTGGAAGAAAATTGAAGGTGCTTCGCAGTCCATAAAACTGGTGTTTCGGACTCGCTAGTGAAAGCACATTACAAACAGGCAGTAGCAAAATGTCTTAGTTCTTGAAGCATTTATTTATAACAAAAACATTGTGTTTTGTCTGGATAGAAGAGCGAACGTCTTATTTTGCGATGCCTGTGCACCCGCCCTACTAAAAATTCTAATATATTCTAGAAATCTCGACAGCGAAGCCACCGTTTGTCATCTTCTGGAGCACAAGCACTTCACGAATTGCGTAGTTTATGCTTGGGGTAACACTTTACTTGTGCTTGGTCTAGTGCGATATCTGGAAATATATTTTCGACGGGCGAATTTTTGGGATGGGCTTTGCAGCCGTGAAAGTGAAGCATCAATTGACAAATGTTTTGACTGTGCTATTTTTTGGTCTCTGAAAAATGGAAAATTAGGAAATGATATCGGCTGAAATCAGGGTTCTTCCTAATTACATTCCGTGGTCGTTGAAGGCAAAAATTTGCTCTGCTTGCAAACACGAGACACGGTCACTGAAATCAATTTGGAAACTAACTGAAGAATAAAATTTTAATTATTCGTACGAACGTTTCTGGATACAACTCATCATCTGTGTGATTAGTGTGACTTGTGTGATTAGTATGATTAATGTGACTTGTGTGATTAGTATGATTAATGTGACTAGTGTGATTACTGTGATTAGTGTGACTTGTGTGATTAGTGTGATTAATGTGACTAGTGTGATTACTGTGATTAGTGTGACTTGTGGGATTAGTGTGACTAGTGTGATTACTGTGATTAGTGTGACTAGTGTGATTACTGTGATTGGTGTGACTTGTGTGATTAGTGTTATTAGTGTGACTAGTGTGATTACTGTGACTTGTGGGATTAGTGTGACTAGTGTGATTAGTGTGACTAGTGTGATAAGTGTTATTGGTGTGAACAGTGTGATTGGTGTGATCAGTGTGACTAGTGTGATTAGTGGCACCAATGTGACTTTTGTGACTAGTGCTTCCAAGAACATATTGTACATGCTGCGGTGCTTACGATGTTCTAGCGCTAGAGAAGTCCGAACTAGGCGTGGGTGTGTCGACCTCAGGTCCGAGTCCCTCAACCAGCCTACTGACGACCCGTCACTCAGGACAGGCAGGAGATGAAGAGACTTTATTGGAAATGGCAGTCAGAGCTTCAATACGCTTTAACTTAACAGACTAAATGGTCGAGGGATAAGTTTGGGGAAACTGTACACTCAAAGCAATATGCCAGTCACAGATAGACAAATGGTTTCAACCTGAGGAACTATGTTTAATTGCGCACAGGTCCAAGGAAAGAATGTTTTGGCCTTTATCAGCGTTTTGGCTTCGTTATAAGCTAGGTAATATTGCAGTATTAATTAACCAGTTGTGTAGTGAAGTATTCCGTCTTTTATCACAATGAACAACGACCTCGGTATATTATGGCGTAATGTTCTAACTTGCAGTTCAATCAAGGCACCAAACGGCAGTTTTGTGCCAGTCCCTTGTTGTACATCACCGCAGCCCACACTAACACAGAAGCCGCTCTTTTCCTATTCAAAATTGGCGCAGTTAATTCTGCAGAGTTCACTGGCAGGCAGCGCAGTGGCGCGGTCGTTGTGTCCACTTTAGAACGTTGATACTGAGATTTATGATCAGCCACTAGTTAATTTCTCGCCTATGGAGATAATGTTTGCAAAGCAGCCAAAATACGTAAGAAACTACTATAACTGAGAAGAACTGCCTAAGCCCTATTGCTCAATTTCACTAATTTTCTGCAGGGTTGGGTTCGGGGGATATTCAGGATTACATAGAACTCACTACGGGAGAAATTTCAAAATTTCTGATCATGAAAATAGAGATAAATTCATCATGCTGACGGTATTGAATACCAGCCGCAGAAGCAAAGAAGGCAATTCACAGAAATTTAATATATTCATAGTTCACTACAGAAGATCGACAGAATTAAGCCGCTTCCTTTTATGTCTTCAATTGTAAAGTTTGTTCTCGGTACTGTGTATTTATGTAGATGTGACATTATTCTTTTGTACGTAGGTATATGTTACATTATTCTCATATATGCTTTTACTGCTTTTACCGAATTTCTGTGAAACTTTTTTAGGTTTTCTTGGAATATTTTCGGAGAGATCTGAACTGTAACTGAAGTTGTAATGATTCTAAAACAACGAGAATGTGTGATTTATATATCTTACTTTACTGCGCTCCTTGAACCTCCTAATAGTTCAAGAAAATTTTTCTGGTAACCTGGTGTTTTTATATTTTCTGTAACTGCTCTGCTTTTCCAAACGTAAGTCATCTTTCCTACGTTTCAATTTATTGTGTGAAGTTCTAATGGTCTCTTTTTAAAATGAAGAATAAAGGAATATCAACGAAACTCAGGGAAGAAAGCAAAACATTGCCCATTTACTGAAATTAAGTAGAATTAGATAATCACGTATTCCTCGATTTCTGACGCTTTGCTTGCGGGTGTTGCTCAGTGCCCTTGCGGCAGTTTAAGACGATCGACAGAGGTTGACTGCAGCTAGAGAAGAGATGGCGAGCTTTTTGGCTGTACTCTCCTCACAGAATGTTTCGACGTAAATAATTACTGAACGTCAGGTTAATGAGGTGAGCCACAGAAATTATGAAGATTAGTTAGGTCTGATCTATTTGTCACTTTGTGGAACAGTTCAGAATGCGTGACTGCTGTGAGTAATGTCGGCAGAGGAAACGGAAGCTTTCACGTACACTTCTATCAGTATTGGAAGATCTTTTGGGGGCAGAGCACCTGTGATCTTAAAAAAACTTGGACTTGAAACTCGTCCGTTTCATTAAATAGCGGATTTTAACTGAAAGAGAGAACACATCCGCGATTGAAACGAGCGGAACCTCTACATCCTGCCACCCACGCGCACGCGGGAATTTTGAACGCCGAATTTTATACATCAGCTCTGCCTCGACGCTCTTCTCGATGGTACCCGTCGTTTATAGGGATCAAGTCTCTGAAATGCATGCAGCCACGGAATCTGTCGTCCGGGAGAATATTATCGACTGCTGGACACGGTGCCTCCGTAACATTGCCGTGATTTAGAACGCTATTACAGCAATGCTCTAATACGGACGCAACCTACACCTGATCTGCCCCGATCAATACATGCCTGCCCCTTAAATAGCGTCTAAGTGGCGCTGTAAAATCTCTATCAACGAACTTAATACATGGTCTCATCATCGCGTGACCCGTTCATCAGATGCGCCGTATATATACGGAATATATATATAAGTTAGTGCGGAGAACCACGCCGCCTTTATATTGCTCTTTTATGGAGGGCCTTGGGGGCAGAGGTAGTGGAGACTTTATCAGGGCTTAATGCGCCCTAAACAGCTTATCGAATACTACGCTGATGGCGACTGTGATGAATGAAATCGCATGCCGTGAAGTGACATGAGAAGCCATACCTGCGTGAGGGTAGCCCGCTCTGCTCCTGTCTCTTGTGTCCTAGTGCCCGTGGTAACAGGTGCACGTCGAGTGCCCGTGGTAACACGTGCACGTCGAGTGCCCATGGTAACAGGTGCACGTCGAGTGCCCATGGTAACAGGTGCATGTCTAGTACCCATGGCAACAGGTGCACGTCGAGTGCCCATGGTAACAGGTGCACGTCAGGTTCTTCTTATTGTATGAGTGTAAGCCTCGCGAATCCCTGGACGTTTTCAAGAATGAACTGGATAACTTCCTACAAACTGTCCTTGGTAGGCCTCCCTTGCCTTACTATCTTCAAACGGCTGAGGGAAATGGCCTCATTCAACAGCTCGCTGAAATTAGAGTAGGAAACAGGCGGCACCCAAGTGTGGCCAGGGTATGAAGACCCAAAACTCGCCAGGGTATCCAAGGTAAGGTAAAGTACACGCTACATACGAGCCAGGCTCTGTACCGCAACGTGTACCTGTGCGTGTAAATGGGTAACGTGTGCATATCGTGTTCTTCTTGCTATGTGAGTGTACACACACACAAGCCACGTAACTTTCTCTATTGGTGTCTTTGTGTATACATATAGGCTCATCATCCAAGTATCCATGCAGCCCTCGGTTGTTGCGTGCGCGGATTTTATATATAACCAAAGCACATGAACCTTGTTATCCGGTACGTATAATTTGCTACAAACATAGCTACCAAAAGAGGAATCTTTGCAGCGTCCTCCGAGCGTGTGTAGCTGCAGTTTGGTAACGCAAGCTTCAATATTCCCTCAACCTCCACTCAGAGCTCGGCGAGCTGCTCTGAGTTGTTACAGACGACGATGACTCGGCGGCCGTCGTCGCCTGATCTCTCTCTTCTCCCCGCTTGCGACAAGGACGAGTTATTTAACTCTTCGTGTCTTGATTTGTATTTCTCAGCTTTGGGTCAATAAATTAGCCAAATTTTCGATTTGGATGAAGAGTTTTAAAATGAGCGCACTCGTCCTTCTTTGACCTCTCTCGGTGTAACCTGATTGTTTCAGTGTACTCATACACGTCTAAGAACGTGGAAAAATCACGAGAATACAACGTGTTTTCGTCGAAAACCTGTCGGGAAAAACGAAAATAGCATAGTACTTTTGAATACTTCGTTCTTCACTAATATAGAAACAGATGTATATATATTTCACATGCAACAACCCCAAAGCAAGAAATTATCAAGCACTCGCAAGGAATGCAAACTCCACAAAGAATTGAGAAAAATTCAGGAGTTCAGTAAAATTTTCACCAAAACAATCACATCACTGCATCAAAAAACTTGAAAAATAGAATACGATTCTAATTCACATTCCATACAGTATTGTAAAATTATCAAGCAAAAATTTCACTACGCGGTGTCGGTCGTCCTCTTATGCAATGCAACATGAACTATCACCATATTAAATTCTCAGAAGTTACAGTTCATTTTATGGTGACTCGCACAACTTCACTGTCATTGCCATCTCATGAGCAGTTTTGTGTCGCTTCAGGTGCATTGGGCGAGCCGTTGTCCCACTGAGCAAATCATTGGTTGTCTGCTTTCGACTACAGAGGCTGCCTGCTCTGTAGGCCCCCCTGCTGAGAGCGCCGTCGAGCTATGCAGTCAATACTGAATGTCACTCACTTGCACACGATGCACATTGTGTAATCCCGTCACCAAGTGCACCACTGAAAAACTCTTCCTTCACCTATGAAGTACAATTTTCATGGCGTCTGAAACAAAAAATGGTACGACTACTAAATTGTCATATAGGAGTTCGATTACTCATTTCAAAATGCATCAGCTAGCCCAGCAACTACGGGGGCATACCATGCAGATAGGCGATCCCATGATCCATTGACAGAAGAAGAAACTCGACTACAGAACCGCGACGCCGCTGTTGTGAAACGTCAAGAGGTTCTGCACTTCCATAGACTTGTGATTCATGTGTGTCTGTACCACACTTCGGTGTAACTTAATTCCCGGGGTTTACTGCATGAAGCTTGCTTTCTCAACCCTTTGAGTTCTACAGGGGAACCCCAATTTCAGCCCAGCTTTTACTTACCGCGTTAAACCTACCAAATTGTGATCACATTAATTTGAGAAGCCATTTCCCGACCCTGGACCCAATCGTTCAAAAGTATCTTGAACACAATAATTGAGCACCACCAGATATTGCTTCATCATTAGCACCAGCAAAAGGTTACATCGTTCTATTAACACATCGTCATGATTTTACTCCAAAGAAAGGCAGTGCCTCGCACGAGAAGCGCACCTCTCAGGATGGGCACAGGGAAGTGTGGGGGAACACCATCACCTGTTTCTCACAACGACGTGAATGTGCAGGCTACTGTCAACTGTCACATGTTACTTTTTCTTCAAGCACCGATGAAGAAATTTTTTGCGCTACTTTTTTTGTAACGATTCTTTGAAGCCCGCATATGTACACTATGGCGGAGTATACTCGCTTTTTACGCATTCGGATATTCAAGTTACAAAAGATGCCCGCCAATTTTCCTGTCACTGAGACTGATACTGGAAAAGAGCTCTCGAGCTTGCCTGAGACGTCGCGCCACTATGTTACGTTCAGTACGTTAACGTTCATTATGAGTACGATTGCGAGAGTTGCAGTTTTGTCGAGAGACAAGTTGTAAACGAATTACCTTATTTTCGATTAGCACCCGTTTTAATTTGACACGGTACCTGAGAGCTTACACCGTCATGTTACAATTTCAGTCCTGTGAATGATCCGCATATAATTGCCAAGCAAAAACAGCAAAGTTCGACGCCTTGTTCTCTACACCGCTAATTCGCTGTGGAATCCGTTAAATTTAATTCCTTTGATAGATACCCCAGGACCACTCCATTCATCTCGCGATGATGACTCCTGTTTCACAATTTAATCGTGATAATAATGATTAGCGCGGCTCATTTCACGCCTGTAGCTCGCCACTCAGCGCTGTAACTGATCACTGGCCGCCTGCACGAGTTGCTCCACTGTCCTCCTTCAGTAATTGGTCTCGCAAACATGCATCCATCA
The DNA here is from genome assembly GCA_014899125.1 of Orchestia grillus. Taxonomy (NCBI): domain Eukaryota; kingdom Metazoa; phylum Arthropoda; class Malacostraca; order Amphipoda; family Talitridae; genus Orchestia; species Orchestia grillus. The sequence continues at coordinate 1,120 of VOMN01033853.1, read as the reverse complement.
AGCGCTAACGACCGAGCCTACACCAGAGAGACGTATCATAGATACTGTTCCAGTTCGTCTCCCTTCTCTCCATTTCTTCTCTATTCTTTTCAATCGCTCTCTCGCTCTCTCCATGCCTTCGATAGTACTTGTTTTACCACAACATCGTCCTTGTTTCCTCCCTGCCTTCGATAGGATTCGTTTCATCACAACATCGTCCCTGACTCCACACCGGCACCAAGGGTTTATTCTCTGCTTACGTCTGTTATTACGTCGCTTGTCTGTCTAGATGTACTTCGATCATGCCGTTTAGCTTCTTTATGGTTCCTTTTCTTTCACACCGCTGAGACCTGGTTCTGCCACAAAAAATGTCATTTTGACACTTCTTCTTTTTTTATTTTCGTACATTACTTTAAAGCCTCACAAGTACTGATGAAAATAGTTATGCTTTTGGTAGATTGCTTTGTTAGCCTGTAAGTAAGTTCAGACCATCTAAATTTTTCTGAGTAAGTTTTTTCTAGCTCAATTTTATTCGGATTGACTGCAATTTTATTGTTGCTGAAGTGCTGAATTAGTGGGTGTACGAGAGCCGTACAAGTGTACATAGGCCCCAAATGCATCAGTGTTGTACGTCCCTGAGCCCTCAAGCTTGCCTGCGCCAATGGTGCAATTGCAACAATAGCAACAATTTTAGCAAAGAGAATTGAAGCGGTCCCGCTGTTCAATTCTAGCTACAGAAAGTGAATTTCGGCGTTCGTTTGATCTCATTCTCCTTGGTGACTTTTAGTTAAATTCGCCATCCTAAACCAATAATCCTGTCATTTTGCCTTCTTTGTCTTCATGGTGGTTGCTTCCTTCGCCACATTTGGTTACATAACCTGAAGTTTTGCTTCACCTTCATATTCAATTCCTCCACGTTGAGTGCATAGCATAACGCTTTCTTTGCAACATTTGGTTACATAACCTGAAGTTTTGCTTCACCTTCATATTTAATTCCCCCACGTTGAGTGCATAGCAACATCCCCTCCATTGAGACCCCATTCTTGCCGGCGCTTCCCCGAGTAGAGCTGGTCTCCCACTTCTCAACGCGCTGTACCCCAAAGCCCCCTCACTCCCCTCTCCCCCCCACGTCCCCTCATTC